>NW_004624883.1:801660-860867 GCF_000247695.1 Heterocephalus glaber
CTCGGCCAGGAGCAGCGGGACAGAAGTGGCCCAAAAGCCCTTTCCTCTGGGCTGGGAGCAGCGGGAGGGATGGTGACTGGGAAGCCCCTTCCTCTGGACCAGGAGCAGTGGGACGACGGCTCAGAAGCCCTTACCTCTGGGCTGGGAACAATGGGACTCAATACCTTGGTCTGGTGGTCTGGTGTCCTCTGCATCTTTGTAATGTGGAATCAGGTGTCTGCCTGTCTGCAGTGGGGTGATTCGTTGTCTTCTGCGTGACTCAGGACCTCGGTAGGGCATGCACAGACCTGCCTGTCTGCAGCGGGCTGGTTCGGCGTGTTCTGTGGGACTCTTGATAGAAATTTATAGTGCTTGCCATATCTGGTTTTCCCAGCCTGATGAGCACATCAGAGGATAACACTTTTGAAAAGAGATGAGGTCTTATGACTAGTTCTATCTGCTGTGCTGTGAATGGAAGTAATGTAAGTCACTTCTGGGCCAAAGCACTTATTTAGCAGTATAATTCTCCAGTCTCTTTCCCCTGCTGTATTGACCAATGAGGCTGATGGTTCTACATGATGGAGTTATAGAACAATGGCATTTCTATTAGCCTGATTGCTGAAGGACATGGCTGGAGTTACGCAGATCTGTATTTCACATGTAGGATAAGTAAGATATCAACTTTTCTATTGGTACACCAATAAAAGTTTGAATTTTTAGTACCAGATCATAATGTATCCTAATCTGTTTAATGCAGAAATATATGCCTACAGCTCAGAAAAGACATTTGGGCTACAAATGGACATTTGGAATCATGGCTATATAGATTTAAGGGGAGCCTTGGAAATGTGTGGGACCACCTAGGGGGAATGGGTAGAATGAAAGAGAATGGTCTGAGGCCAAGAACCAGAAAAAACTCCAGAATCTGAGGGAAGACAAGCCCACAAAAAAGTTAGAAAGAAGAGTCAGAGAGATTGGAAAAAAAAAAAAGCAAAGAGAAACATGGTGTCATGGGAACAAAATGAGGAAAGAGTTTCCAGGAGAGTAGTCAGCAGAATCAAATGTAGCAGGAAGATCAAGTTTAATTGAGTTCTGTGAAGCATGGAAATGATTTTCCAGCAAGGAGATGGCTGGAGACCTTGGTAGGACCAGTTGCAGAGAAGAGCTAGCCTGCAGAATCCAGCATACACTGAACTGGTGATTGGGAGGTATGACAAGAAAGTAAATGCAGGTGATTCATTCATTCAGAAAGCCTAATTTCAAGTGGAGAGGAAAGAGGAGTTTCAGAAAAAGAGAAAAAAGAGGGAGAGATAATGTGATTTCAATAGCTAGAGGAGGATGTAGAGGGAAGAGATTGATTGCATGGCTACCTGGCTGTTGTTGCTCATGTAGGCCTCTTGGGATTGATTTTGGGGCAGTGGTCCACTGTGGCCAGAAGAAAGCCCTGTGTTGTGTTCCTGAACCAAGAGTATTGGATAGGAGCAGTGAGGAATATACAAGGAGGACTGCTTTTTCCCAATGAAGATGATGTTCCAGAGAGCTGAAAATCTGCCTGTTTCAAGAGTGGTCCTCAAGATTTCAGGCCATAAGTTGGAAGCCTGAAATTATTGCCAAGAGTAAGCGACTATACCCCAAACTGCAAAGCTATAGGATCACACTGCTTTCAAACTAGAACAAGGCATCCTGTGGATGGTGAGTGGAGGGCTGGGAGGGATAAAACAGCAAAGCCTAACAAATAAAAGCAAGGCATGAGCCATCAGCTTCACCAAAGGTGCATGGGTAAGAAAAGAGAGCAAGAGGCAGGCTGGGCTGGCATGGTAGAGATCAAGGATGAGTGAATCACTGGGAGAAGGTTTTGAAGTAGAAGAATGTGCTCTTGCTTTCTCCTTTTTTAGTTTACAAGGTGCTGGCTCCAGATGTTAAGGTACAAGTTCAAGAATGAAATACACTTGGCATGCAGCAGAACCATGGAAATTTGGGACTCACCTATATATAGCTTTGGCATTGCTTTCTAGAAACTACTATTTTTTTTTGGTACCGGGGATCGAACTCGGGTCCTTGTGCTTGCGCAGCAGGCGGCGAAACCACTGAGCTAAATCTCCAGTCCTGGCATTGCTTTCTAAATACAATATTTCCCTCAAATGTTGAAAATTCCCTAAATAATGTGAAATATAAACATTACTTAAAATTTTAGTGACATTTATAATAAAAATTGGGTCGATTTTTGACTAGGCTGCAAACTCCAAAGGGCAGGGCGTTTGTGCATCTAGTTCATTACTGTGTCTTGGTTGCTAGGAATAGTATGTGACTCCATGTAAGTGTTCAATAAATGCTGAATGAATTAGCAACATGACTGAGTCTGATTTGAATGAAGAAAGTAGATTTCAGCAAACAGTTGTAAAGAGAAGGCAGACAGCTGATGCCAAGGAGATCGCTGAGTCAGAAACACTTGCATCAAAGGTATCAGATGAATGCTGTGTAAAAGGTGGAAATTAAGACCAAGAACAGGTAATTATGGGATCTTCTAAATCATCTGAAGACCAGGAGCAGCAACAGCAGCCTAAAACAGACCCGGGAGAACATTAGAAGGAAATGATACAGCTAAAGCAACAAGAAGTACCCAACACCCATCTCCCTCCAGGTAAACTTTGCATATTTAATTACCATCATACACTGTAAAGTAGTTCTTTAAAAACTATCTCCAGGAACTTCAGTGTTGACATGAGGAGGGGAGGGTACACATTGTGTTGAAAAATGTGTGGCTGCACACTGCTGGATTCCCAAGGACCAGAAAGGACCACACCAAGAGGAGCCACAATTGACTGACTGCCTTTGATGTGTCAGAGACTTCACATGCACTACTTCTAACTTTCTTTGGAAGCAAGCCTCCAAAGTGAGCTTTAGTGTCCCTGAACATGGAGACATTGAGGGTCATAAGGAATAGGTGCTACACTAAAGGTCCTGTATTTGCTCAGAAGTGGTAGAGCCGAGATTCTCACTGTTTTCCTGCCTTCAACTCAGTTCTCCCACCAAGAAGGGGCAGAAAAATAGCTGGAGTTCTGTTGTGGCTTGCATCTAAATGTCACATCAAAGCCTCATGTGCTCATAGGTGGGGCTTTTGGGAGGTGGCTGGATCATGGGTGTGTGATGCTGGATTGTGATACTGGGATTAAGGGTGTGTGATAACTAAATTGGTTTAGCATAGATCTCAGTGTGGATAATGGGAAAGTCCACCCTGGGTGTGGGTGGCATCACCCAGAAGGCTTGTAGCCTGGATGGGATAAAAGGGAAAGGCAGGCAGGCTGCTGCTTGCTGCTTCACTGCTTCCTGCCTGTTTTGCCATGGACTGTTTCACCTTGCTAGACCCCTCTGCCATGCCACCCTTCCTTGAAGCTAGCTGAGTATGGACTGACCTCTACAGACTGTGACCTGAAATAAACCTTTTCTCCTTTAACCTTGGATGTTGGGTATTATGTCTCAGCAACGAAAAAAGTAAAATAAGTTCCCTCATGGATTTACCTTGTATAGGTTTTCGGAGACCTGAAATCCAACTCTTTGGCTGTAATTGTCACTGTTGAACTCGCTATCAAAGACACAAGGGTCTTGTGTGGTGATTCAGAGGTCTCGGGAACAAATATTGATACATGCATACCCATGTTTATTGCAGCAAAATTCACAATAGCTAAATCTTGGAAGCAGCCTGTATATCCATCACCAGATAAGGAAAATGTGATATTTATACACAATAGAGTACTACTTCACCATAAAGAAGGGTAAACTTGAGTCATTTGTAGGAAAATGGATGCAGCTTGAGACCATAATGTTAAATGAAATAAATCAGACACACAAGCTTACATATTGCTTGTTTTCTCTTATCTGAGAAACCCAGAGTAAAAAGAGAGATGATAGGAAGTAGGAAGATAGATCTTTCTCAAATGGGAAAGGGATCAAGAAGTGGAGGAAGAGGGGAGGGAGGGGAAAGCAAAGGGATGAAAAAAGGAATGAAGATGTGTATGTACATGTGTCAACTCCACATAAGGAATGTAAATAGTATGCATTACAAACATGGACTAATAAAAAAAATCCATGACTTTTGGATTTGTCCCAGAGAGAGGCTTTCTCTACATATGACACCCAGGGGGAAAAGGAGGAAAATCACTGTGTGTCCATTTCAGAGTTGAGGATTAAAGGAGGTACAGTAATACCTCGGTTCAGGAATACTTCTGTTCCTGAGCAATTTGGTTTGGAAACAGAAGCATACAGAAAATTTTGTTTCTATTTTTGAACTCTGCATCAGGTAATGAACACAAATGTGGCCACATTTCCTGCATGAACATGAATGTGGCCAGAATCATAGAACGAATTAAGTTCGTGAACTGAGGTACCACTGAAATTTGTGTAAACCAGTAGAACAGTGCCTGGCACATAGCAAGCCCCCAGTTATTGTTAGCCGTTGTTACTGTTGACTTGTCAACGTTGTTGTCATCATCATCAGCAGGTGCTGCAGCATGATCACTGTCACCAACTCAACATACACAGTAGCAAAGCAGTACTAAGTGTTTAGTTTCCCATATGCTGTCTCCTGTGGGCTCCTGATAGGTAGCAGCAGAGATTTCTCTGAAAAAGAAGTGCCTTTGGGGAGAGAAGGAAAACACTGACACCATGCCCAAGGACAAGGGGTGGAGAAAAGCATCTTGGATGAGAGAGGACATCTCCTGATCCTGATTCGGCTTCTGCGCTAGGAACTTGCTGTGCAGTGTTGGGCAAATGAGTTCACTTCTCTGAGCCTCAGTTTCTTCACCTGTAAGTGAAGATAGTTACCCTAGTGCTTAGACATTCTTTTGGCCCCTTGGAATTCTAAACTACAATCACACTGGGTATAGATCACAGCAAACTGGATTTGGTAGGCAGGAGACACATCCTTTGGGTTTAGGATTAATGCACTGCTGGAGACTCCTGATATCATCTAGATTATTCAATACTGATGTTGATTTTGTCAACCAGCTTGAGAAGAATAATCACACTGAAAAAAGACTCTAAGAAATTACTACATATTACATTTAAAAATGTTTTATAAGTAGAATAATATATTGTGTAAACTTCTGGGGCTGTTTTTTTTTTTTTTTAAACTAACCATAATGCCCTGAAGTTTCATTCAGAATGAATGCATTGCTGAGTGGGTAGTCTATGATACGGACATAACATAGTTTTTTTATTCCTTCATCTGTTGGAGGATATCTGGATTTTTCAGTTAAAGGCTTTGTGTTAGTTACTTTTCTCTTGCTGCTGAAACAAAATACCTGACACCCAAGTTAAAGGGGGAAAGATTTTTTGGCTCACAGTTCCTAGAGGTTCCAGTCCATAATTGGCTGGCTCCAAGGCAGAGTGGCAGAGGGGCAAGAGTTCATGGCGGTGGAAGAGAGCAAAAGCAACAAGGGACCTAAACAGTGTCTTTCTGTCCCTTTTATGCCACCCAGACTACTGGGATTCGGGCGGTGCCAAACCACTCACTCACCTGTAGTGGTTTAGTAATCACACGCCCCTAATCCTAGCATCACACATTCCAGATTCAGCCAGCTCTGAAAAAGAAAGCCCCACGTCATCCACATGAGGCTTTGGGGGGACATCCAAATGCAAGTCACAACAGGCTTTTACAAATAAAGCTTCAATGGACATTTGTGTATGTACTTTTGTAAAAACTTAAAATTGCAGTTCTTTGGTGTCAATGGTTCAATGTTCAATGGTGCAATTTCTGGGCTGGATGATAATCGTACATTTGGTTTTATAAGGCTCTGCTAACAATTTTTCTAGGGTGGCTGTGGCACATTACATTCCCACCACCAATGTGTAAGGGACCCAATTTCTTTGCACCCTTGCCAGGATTAAGTGTTATTGCTACCTTTTATTTTAGCTAGTCTGATAGGTGTGTAGTGATACCTCATTGTGGTTTTAATTCATATTTTTCTTATGGCTAATGATGCTGAACATCTTTATTTATCTCTTCATTTTGAGCCTGGATAAGTTAGACCCCTCCTTCTCAAAAAAAGAACTGCAAAATGGACATAGTATGGGAATTTGTTATAAATCTCACCAGGCACAGTGGTGTGTGTCTGTAACCCCAGCTACTTGGGAGGCTGAGGGAGGAAGATTGGGAATTTGAGGCCAGCCTGGGCAACTTAGTGAAACCCTATCTAAAATAAAAATAAAAAGGGCTGGGAATATAGTTCAGTGGCAGAGGAAACAGGGGGTTGTGGCTTCAATCCCCAGTACAGAAAGTATGGAAGGAAGGAAGGAAAGAAGTTAAAAAAGAAAGGGAAAAGTAAAGAAGAATCTTAGAGCCCATTCCAGATCTTCTGAGTCAGGATCTGCATTTAAATGAGTGAACATGAAAGTCTGAGAAATAGTAAGTTAGACCATACTAGATATGTATGTATAAATACATATACATATATGTATACACACATATGTTCATTGTTGTAGTGTATTGATTGTATAATATTTGGAATTTTAGTAGAGTATAGAGAAATAAAAATTTCATAAAATTTAAACTCCTAGAGATAAATCCCATGAATACTATGGTATTTTTGTTTAGAATCTTATTCATAGTTTTATTTTTATGTTGACATTATAATGTACATATTAGTTGTATATCCAGATTATTACTTAGCATTTCCACATGTACTTAATAGTCTTCAAAATCATTGTATCTATTGTCTGCATATAATACACCTTAGTGATGATGCTTTATTTCTTAGCTGTAACTCTATTAAATAGGTCATTTATCACTTATTGGTAGTGTGCTATAAATATTCTTGCACGTGCATTTAAATCAAAATATGAGTAACTCTTAAAAATAGATTACTAAAGGAATAAAGAATAAGAATTACTGTAGAAATATTGATATGTACAAGCCTCAATGTTGCAGCAATTTACTTTTTACAAGAGTATAGAAATGTGCTTGTTGTGGTTATCTCTTCTGGCCAGTTCTTTTCCCTGGCTTCATAGGAAGTTGAAAATAGTACTAGAATTCCTGGAGCCCTTCATCCAGTTTCTCCAAAGGTGAGGTTTTACCTAACTGTAGGACAAAGCCAAGAAATAGACAGTGCAATACAATTTGACTGCAAACCTGTGTGTCTTTCACCATGTTTTTATATGCTGTATGTGTGTGTGTGTGTAGCTATAGGCCATTTGATTCATATATAAATTTGTATGATCACCATCATCATTAAGATACAGAACTGTTCTGATCATTATAAAGGAAATCCCTTGTGATACTCATTTATAGTCATACCCATTTCCCCACTTGTGATTCCTAGTCCCTAGCAACCACTAATTTGTCTGCCATCTTTATAGTTTTGGCATTTAAATAATAGTATACAGTTGCACCATGCAGTAAATAATCTTTTGAAGTTGGCTCTTTTCCACTCAGAACAATGTACCAGAGATCCAGTCAAGTTGCTGCATGAATAAATGTTTTGTTCCTTTTTGTTGCTGAGTAGTATTTCATTATAAGTATTGTATTAGTCACTTTTCCATCACTGGCACAAAATGCCTGATATCTACAACTTAAAGGAAGAGAGGTTTATTTGTCTCACAGTTTTCAGTGGGCCCAATCAAAGTCAGTTGGCTGCAAGGCAGAAATAGCATGGTGGAAGGGCATGACAGAGGATGGCTGCTCACTCCATGGTAGCCAGGAAGCAGAGAAAAGAGAGGTGTTGAAGACAAGAACTCATCTTCCTAGGTCACACCTCCACTGACTAGCCCCTTTCAGTCAGGATTAACCTCCAAATACAGGAGACTTTTGAAGGACATTTTAGATCTAATCCATATCATTACACACCTAGTTGCAAAAGTCTCATGTCTATCTCATGCAAAATGCATTTAGTCCACCTCTAAGGGTTATCAAAGTCCTAACAGTTCCAGCATTGCTGAAAAGTCCAAGCCCAAAATCTCTGAGACTCAAGGCAAACTCTTAGCTGTGAGCCCCTGTAAAAATTAAGAAAGTTGAACACTTCCAACATATAGTGGCACTGGGTATGACACATTTCAATTCTAAAAGAAATAAATAGGGAGATATAAAGAAATTGGACCAAAGGGAAGACCAAAACCCAGTAGGACAAACATTAATTCTTTTAGCTCCATGTCCAGCACTGGGGGGCAGGTTTTGGTGAGGTGTGAGCTCCAAAGGGCTTGTCAGCTCTGCCCCTATGGGCTTGCTGGTTGCAGCCCATGTGGCTTCTCTTTTGGGATGGCTCTGCTCACTGCCTAAAGCTTCCCTCAGCAGACACTCCATGTTCCTTGTATCTCTAATTTCTTGGGGTCTGCACTGCACCTTCAGCTTTACACACTACTCTCTCAAAGGCACACTGCTTGACCTCCCAGATCTTCTTCTGAAACTTGGGTGGAAGCTTTTGTGACCCCACTCCTGGTACTGTAATCTGTATTTGTCACTTTCATGTCACTGGGAAAAAATTCCTGACAGCTGAAACTTAAAGGAATAGAGGTTTAATTTTACTTATGGTTTCAGGCTCCAAGAAAGAAACAGGATGGCGGAAGAAAAGGTGCTCAACCAATGGCAGCCAGAAAACAGAGAGAAAAGGAAGGAGCCTTGGACAAGAATACACTCTTCCCAGTCATGTCCCCAGTGACTCACTCCTTCTAACCTGGTCCCTACCTCTGAACACGTGAGATTTTGAGGGATGTTTTAGATCTAATCCCTAATAGTAATTATGTACCAGAATTTGTCCCAGAGAGAATTTAGTTACTTACAGTTTCAACTACTATGAATAAAGCTACTACGAGTATTCACATACAATTTTTTAGGGACATAAATTTTTAATTCTCTGAGGTAGATACCCAATAGTACTATTGCTGGGTCATATGGTAAGTGAATATATAGTTTTATAAGAAGCTGATAGGGCTGGGGATTTAGCTCAGTGATTCTGCCACCTGTCTCGCAAGCACAAGGTCCCGAGGTTGATCCCCAGTACAAAAAAAAAAAAATATTGAGAAAGAAGCTGACATACTCTTATCTAAAATAGTTGGATCATATTACACACCCAGTTATCATATATTCTCTAGCATTTTTTATTGTCAATATTTTTATTTCAGTCATTCCGATAGGTAGATAGTGATGTCTCATTATAGTTTTAATGTGCATTTTCCTGAGGGCTAATGTTGAAATTTTTTTCACGTGACTATTTGCCATGTATAACTTTTGTTTGGTAATGTTTCTGTTTATGTTATTCACACAATTTCTAGTTGGATTGTTTTCTTTTTACCATTACATTTTGAGAGTCCTCTGTATATTGTGTTTAAGGTCTGGAGTCTAGTTAAAAGTACTGTACCAATGGCAATCTTGTGGTTTTGACTTTGTAGTAAAGTTATATAAGATGTCATGTGGTAGAGGCTGATGGAAGAGTTCAAGGTACTCTAATATCAAAATAGTTAACTTTTTCAGATATGATATATACAGATATTTTCTCCTAGGTTGTAGCATGTTTTCCATTCTCTTAATAGGGTCTTTTACAGAGCAAAAGTTTTGTCATGGTTTAGGGAGAGGATGAGAGCAGAAGTAGCAAGTGGCATGTGGAGAGAGGCGAAGGAGCATTGCTGCTCACCAGCTCAGCTGTTACCTCTCTGTAGTCTCTGGCAACAGATATGCAGATATTTCTTGGCACCAAAGTCGTGTTGCACCCATCTCCAACTCAATATTCTGGCCTCATGTTCTGACTCTGGTTGCAGGGTCCACTCTGCTTTGACAATCCTACTTTGGGCAGGAAGTCTAAAGAGGTCCTGCAACTGAAGGCCTTTGACTTCTTGTCCAGCTCCATTCTTTCTACTGGACATTTCCTACTCTCTGGGATATTATAAACCCTCTGCCTAACTTGATCCCCCAGCAGCCTGAGTTAGCATCTTCTCTTTGATGGCCTGCACTGGCTCAATGTCCTTGTACTTTTCCTTCCAGTATTTTAAGTTTTGGTCTTGGCTTCTAATATACTTGCTCTATGGTGTCTGCTAGCCTGAACAAAAACTTGTTGCAACAAGAAGTTGCACAACCTAGTAAAACCAGCCATTTTAATGCCAGAGAATTCAGACTGGACAAAATTTCAAGATCAAATTCCAATCTAGCTGAAACTAAAAAACAATATATGCTGGCATGGATGTGGGGAAAGGAATCCTTATGTACTCTTAGAGTGGCGATGTAAATTAGTAGAGCCAGTATGGAAATAAATATAGAGGTTCCCCCAAAACTAAAAATAGAGCAATCATTTGATCCAACTATACAACTCCTCAATATATACCCTAAGGAATTAAGGGCAGCATATTATAATGAAGCCTGCACACCCATGATTATTGCAGTGCAATTCACAATAGCCAAGATTTGGAACCATCCTAGGTACCCATCAGCAGATGAATGAAGAAAATATGGTACATATACACAACAGAGTATTATTCATCAATAAAGAAGAATGATATGTCATTTGCAGCAAAGTGGATAGAACTGGAGATCATCATGATAAGAGAAATAAGCGAGACTCAGAAAGACAAATTGTACATGTATTCTGTCATATGTGGAATCCAGAAAAAAAAAGAAAAAGAAAACATGAAAGCAGAAGGGAGAATGTTAGAAAGAAAAAGGGGACCAGGGGAGGGGAAGGGAATGGCAAGAGAGGGCTATGGGGTGTGGAAATTATCAAAGTATGTTATATGCATGTGTGAGTGTGCCAAAAGGAAACCCATTATTCTGTATAATTGATATGAACTAATAAAACAAAAACATTGATAATTACTTAAAATAATTTGGATGGTCAGATATAACTTCTTGATTTCCCCCATACTCTCAATATTATTGATCATATACCCTAAAAGAGCTGAGTATGGCCACAATGTCCCACCTATCAGTGGCCAGAGATGGCCATACCAAAGCACTGGACCTTGTATGGCCCTCCTTTCTCTACTTGAGATAAGACAGAATATACGAGAAAGGTAAAAGGGTGAGGGAAGACAATGTTCGCATTTACTCTTCCTGAGTTTAGTTATAGGGAACCATATCCAAAGTCAGCATCTGCTTTTGTTTGACAAACGTGATTAATCCCACACATGACCATTTGTTAATTAGAGAAAAATACATTTCTCTTGCCTGTTGTTCAATTCCAGGCTTAAAGTCATTTTGTGTATTTAATACAAGTTTATTGAGCAGCAGTGCCATACTGGAGCTAACTCATGTCCTCTCGCAAGAACTGATTGTGCACAACTTTTCCCAACTCTGCATTCAGTGATCTAATGTTAGTGAGTTGAAATCAGCCATGTTGGGAATATATATATACCATGAAATCAGCATATATTGCAGATCAGGATTCTGATTTTCCCTCGGGTAAACCAACTGTGTAGCATTGGCCCCTGTACCACTGAGTGCCTACCAGTGGGTATTATGCAGACGCGAAGGTAAGACACAATCATGTTCTTGGGCACCTTATAGGCTTGGAATCACAATCCCATTTTGAAGACCAAACCTCTTCTGTCAGCTCTCCTCTTCAGTTTTCTCCCGCTGGCCCATCCTTTCCTTTCATTCCCTCTCCTCAGCTCTTCCTATTTGCTTTTGGGGAACAATCTCAGCACTTTTTCGAACCATCTCCAACATCTCTTTGCCTCGACTAGGATAGTATTTTTTGTACCCCTTTCAAGTGGAACATGTCGTCTCTCATGTCCCCAGCCTCTAAGGACTCTCAAAGATAGGATGCCACTCTGTTGGCTGTCCACAGTGGTTTCCAGATCATTACTGTACCACTTTCATTCAATGGCCCCTCTTCCTAAATGGTCCAATTAGATTGTGCTCCCTTCATATATCCAAAGGGGAGCAGTAGGAGGATCAGGTTTGGGAGGAAAGCCTTTGGCACAGCAGATACTGGTGGGACTCCCAAGTGGAAGATGTCCAGCCAAATTTTGAACATGTAACCAACAGGCATCTTTGTAAGCAAGCAACTTTGTGAGGTTTTCCTTAAATTCATATTGGGGGTTAATTTCTCATATCTTTTCTACTCATAAGACTGGATAAGGAAATGATAATAATTTACTAGAGATAAGGCAAGATTTGTTTTATCTTAAAAATAAAATCATCAAATTAAAATGAGTTTACATCCAGTGATATATACTTCATTTTCACCCTTCAGAAACTGAAGATCCATTAATATAAGGCATACAGTGGTGGTTCACAAATCAGATTGCCTTGCAGGATCATCTGGGGCCTGTATAAAAAATACCCAATCCTTGGCAACAGAATAGACACAGAATTCTCCAGTGTTTAGTTAGACAGAAAATCCCTTTCTGACCTTTCTGATTAATTAAAGTACACTTCAGTGCATGGATCCACAGCAGCAAAATCCAAGCTTGCTCTCTGACAACCCTGATTTTTCTGTAAGACAGAAGAGAGGAAATCACAGTCTTTATTTGGCTCTGTCTTTCTTTCCCCATATGCTAGCCCATCCTGAGCATGGTACCATAGCCTCATGCAGGTACTCTAGCAATTCAACTCTTGTTTTCCCTGGACCTCACTTGTTGACCATAAACTTCTTGACACATTTCTCAAGGAGATAATCTCCATCTAATATGTTTAGTTTCCCAATCCTATCCATTATTGCCTAAATGTTTTCAAACTCCAGAAGAGCAAGGCAAGAGCTTATTACAGTTATCAGCACAAGTACTTTACATGCATTCTTCTGTCTCAAAATGGTTGGTTTTTATTGATTTTTTTTTAAAAAAAGATACAGATTTTACAAGATATGTTAATAACAGTCCAGGATGATAGGTCACCTTATTATCAATCAATCTACTGAACAATCATCATTAGAGACCACTTAGTCTGCCCTATGACAGTGGTAATGCTGGAAGAACTTCCATGATTAATTTACAACCAGTTTGCAACCCATATACATCAAATAGATAGTGTATGTGGGCAATAGCAAAGATAGACAGATTTTGCAAGTCCTCTAACTCATTGGCTGAATGATTTGCGGGATCCTAAACAGCCTGTGCTGGTTTATCTCTCTGGCTCTATCCTGAAAAGATAGGGAGAATAAGTATCCTCATTTCTATGTAGTTTCCCTTCATCTACTTCTTCAAGATTAAGTTCTCTGCTAGGCTTTCTGCTTCCAGTTAAATAATTAGAGATCTTTTCATCTTTCCTGGTAGCTTGTATTTTCCTTCAACTGAATCACCCCATCTCCTGTGCCCCTAACACATTGTCAGGAATGATTTTGCCAAGTGAGTATGACCCTGAGACTTTTATAATGGGATGATGAATGGTCTCTCAGGGTTTGAAAGACCTGTGAGAGATGTCACAGACAATGCCTCCCAAAGCGTGGTGAGCACCATAATCACACGTGGTTCTTATGACAAGGATGATTACATCCCAATCTGGAGATCCCGAGTCTATGGGAGGGCTCTGAGAGCAATAATCATTAGTCATATGGAATTGTATACAATGAATAATCTGCCAATAGTGAAAAGACAAACCTGTGTGCGAGAGGGATAAATGAGGTAACAAAGGGCATATGTATCTGTAATGATGAAGATGGGCTCCTTCACAAGTAGGGCTAGGGTATTTTGGGGATAGGGTAAACTCCTTGTCATCAGCAGATCTGCAGATCAGCCACAGAGGCCTCACTAGGGAGCTTGTTAGAAATGTAGCACCTGCATTTTAACAAGCTCCACAGAAAATTTGTTGTCATGTTAAACTTAGATATGTACCAGGGTAGAAGACTGATTTAAGGTATCCCTTTGCCTACTGCTCCATTTTTGTGTTCTTGCGAGGAGAAACCCCACTACCGCCACTTTTTTGCATAAAAATATCTCTCACGTAGTGAATGCAGAGACCAGTATTGGAAACACCTCAGAAGCATATTACAGCCAGCCATATTCTCTGGTCCTGGCAATGAATGAAAACCCAAGCAACAGCTAGGACTTTTTATTTACAGTGCTCTGTATGTTCAAAATAGGAAACACAAAGATCATTATCACCTTTATTCTCCACAGACACCTTTGTGGATGTGACAGTTGCTTAGTTGTGACAGTTTTGTTCGAAGTTGAAAAGTACTGAGAAACATCCTTAAATTGACGTCAGACTTGGGGTGGGTAAAGAATGGCTGGAGGAGGTAACGGAAGTTGGTAGAGATTCATTCTGACAGGGTAGGTATTAAGACTAAACACTTGTATGAAGGTGTGGGAGCCTGCGGCACTGGCTATAATTGAAAGCCTGAGTCTCCTTTTAGTAATACAAGCTGACAGTGAAGGGCCCATAGTTGAAAGTATTCTAAAGTTGTTTTTAGCATACATATGGACTTTCTCTCAGTAAAAGGCACTGATACGAAACCATTTGTTTTATTCAGTAGACTATTGACAAGTGGATCTTTGTGACCTTTTATCATGAAACTAAATGAAAATACGGATCAGTTTGGCTTCTGACTGGTTGAATATACAATTTAGTTTTTTTTTTTTAAAGATATATTGGCAGCCAAAAATTCCAAGTGGTACCACCTCCTATAGGTGGGAATGACAGCTGCACTTCTGAATGTATCACTAATTGGGAGGGCTTCCAGAATACTATGAAATGTGATTTATCTGTATATATCTTTTGTCATACAGAGACAGTTCCCAAACAGAATATACAAATTATACCTGGACCTGGAATCCTCAACAAAATGATCAAGTTCATTACCAGTTTTACTAAGTCTGACTTGAGCTTTTCAACTGAAGATGCTGATGCTTAAGAGTACATTGAGAGATGAGATCAGAATTTGAATCTGTATCCAGCTTGAAACTACACAGCCGTATTTTCCACCAGAATCATAAGCAAAGGATGAATGGCCTTATTTGGTTATAACTTGTAGGAGAAATGAAATAATCTAGTTACATCTAGGAAAACTCACCAATGAGTCAACCTATCAACCATGTAGCCAATCTATCTACCCACACACCAACCAACCAACCAAATCAATTGAATTTCAGAAAAAGGTTCTTTAGCTTTTTTATGAGGTACAACAGTAGATAAGAGAAGTCCAAATTTCAGTAAGGTAAAATCCTGGTCTATAGGACAAGACAGATTTTAAAAATTCGTCATAATATTCTATGGAAAAGAGTACAATAGAGGAGACGATGGTTTCTAACTGGAAATGGTAGATCGGGGGAACAGATTAAGGCAAGACAGTGAAGGGAAATTCTCCACTTCTTGGCAGTAGCATGAACAAGATCACAAAAGTATCAAAGCTCATGGTTTGCTTGGAAAATTCTAGGACTGAGGATGTGGAAGTTATGTCACATAAGTGCTATCTTTCACATGCCTAAATAGATTAGTCTGAGCTCATAAAACAGCTACTCTGTATGCAAATTTCTCTGGAATAACTCAAGTAGGCTTGAAAAATTATAGCGCATGTGAAAGGATTTAGATTCCTGTTAAGCTAAGTGCGTTCGTCTGGCTACTGAAGGGTTGAGGCAGCTAGGTCATCTCTAACGGTTCTTGCAGCCCTGAGAATTTTAGTTTCCGTGTTTATATTTCAACAGTAGGCAACTAGACAGAAATTACTTAACTCTTACAGGAAAAGGGCTATCTCGAGCTGAAATGTGTCACTAGACTCCCAAAGCCATTCTCAGTCTTGTCTCACAAATTTGTTGTACCACAACAAATATCCCGATTCATCCTGATTCATTTCAGCTAAGATGCTAAGGCATGTGCATTGGCAATGTTTTTCTCCATATGCTGTTTGCTTTTTTCTGATTTAAAGAGTACATTTTATTAAAAATATATTCAAGTGTCTGTGTTATGACATGGCGTTGTGCTGATTTGCATGAAGTCTCTTAGGTGCATGGTGGTTGTAAAGAAGAAAGAACTCAAGGCCCCGGAACAGAGAGCAATTATGAAATCTCAATGAAGACAATATATCATAAAGGATGACCAAGCTCATCTTGGGGGAAATTAGCCGAAAGAAAGTTTGCTTTTGATACCCTCCCACTTCTTTCTGTACCATGTCCCTTTCATTCTCCCTTCCTTCGGACAGGATAACACGGTCATCAAGGAAACAGAGATACTTTTGGGAAGATATTTACTGAACTTTCTGCATCATTACTTGGAACTATTTATTCTATCTACTGACATGTTGAGTTCTAGATAGGCCTACTTGCATATAAGACAGTCATAAGTCTTGACAAAGACTCCTGTAACCAAACTTTAGTCAGCTTCCTATGAGCCCTCGTCTTGACTAGGCCTTGACCTCGGCCTCTTGAGCCCAGTTTTAGCAAAAAATCTTGCTAAGCCACCTTATACAGAATCTCCCTAGCCTCGTTATCCAGTCAAGCTCCTTTTCTTCCACCCTTGATGGCTGATCAAGTTCTTCACCCCCCTAGCCTTGATATACCAGTCCTTACCCTATATTTAGCTAAAATACTGGTATGGCAGTTTAGCAAGAATCTCCCTAGCCTTGATACTGATGTAATCAAGTTCCTCTTAGTCATTTTCCATCCACTGATCTCCCTCATTCTGATTATTGCCTATAAATCATCAGCTGTCTGCTGTATTTGGAGTTGAGTTCAGTCGCTCTCCTACAGTGCAACGGTTTCTCACCTACTGAAATAACTGTAAAGTCTTCCTTGCAATTTTAAGTGTCAAAATAATTTCTCTTTAACGGTTTACATGAGTCTTTGTGTGTGGCAAAATTCTGAGATGGCCCCATAACCTTTACTCCCCTTGCGTTACTTCCATGGTTGTTATGTGATATGGCAAAAAGAATTTTGTAAATATAATTAAGATTTCTAAACAACTGACTTTATAAAAAATGTGGAGGTGGGTCTAAACTAATTACATAAAGTCTTTAAATGCAGACAGTCTTCACTACCTGGTAGCAGAAGATGAAGTAAGAGGGATTCAAAGAATGAGAATGGATTTGATGCATTATTGCAGATTTCAAAGAGCTCAACTGAGCTCACCTTGACTTGTTAAGTTTTTTACACCTTAATTTTGGCCTTTTTTGACTGGAGGTCAAGAACCGAGATGAATCTTGCTATACTTTTGACTTACAAAACAGTGTGCTAAATAGGAGTGTTGTTTTAAGCCACCAAGTTTGCAGAAGGTTGTTATACAACAACAGAAAATTGATATATCTTTCTCACAATATCAGGGAGAGGACTGAATGATTGCCAACTTGCAGTCAATTCTGAAATGACCTCTATATGGCATGAAACCATAAGGACAGGTTTTGCTTAAAAGTAAGATTAAATAATCTCTATTAAAACATTTTAATTAATACATGCTTGTAGTAGATAGTGATTACATTCATTGGAGGCAGTTGGTCCATGTACATAACACGTCTTAATTCTTTTTTACTTCCTCTTTCCCTCCCTCCTACTTCCCTTCATTTCTAAATCCCTTTCCCGTTTGTAAAAGATCTATCTCCCCAATTCCTATTAACCATCCTTTAGTTTGCTCTTTAAATTATTTATACTTTGGGCTTCTCATATAAGAGAAACCATGTGACATTTAAGCCTGTTTGTCTGACTTATTACACTTAATATTATGTTCTCAAGATCCATCCATTTTCTTCCAGATGACTCTCATTTATTCTTTAGGGCAGAGTAGTACTCCATGGTGTACAAATGCCACATTTTCTTTATCCATTCACCTGTTGATGGGCATACAGACCTCTTCCAAATCAATTTCCCTATTTGGAATATAGGTAAACTTAACTCTCATATGGCCTGGGGCATTGCAGTAGAAGTCACCTGCATCTTCAGAACAAACTAATTCACCCAACAAATTTTTTTAGGGGTCTAATATGTACAAAGTACTCAGTGATACATAAAAACATTCATGATACTTTTCGGAGTTTTGAAGGCACGGAATTGCTTATATCTGCCACCTCCCAAGAACTGCAACTAATAGGAGAATCTGCTTTCTCTGGATGCAAACTGCCCTGCTTATATTAGTCATGGGCTCTTCATAGAAAAAAACTCCAGTAGGATGTATACATGTACAATACAGAGAGACACTGATTTTACGCAATTGTCTTACATGACTGTGGTTGTCAAGTTCAAAATCTGCAGGGTAGGCCAGCTGACTGGAGATCCAGGGAAGAGTTAGCTACAGTTTGAGTCCATAGGTGGTCAGCTTGTAGGATTTCCTGTTCTTTGGGCGAGGTGAGTGTTTCTCTATTAAGGTCTTCAACTGATTAGACGAGGCCCACTCACATTATGGCAGGGAATGTTTCAGTAGCTCCAGTAATTTAAATGTTAATCATATCTAAAGCATACCTTCATGGAAATACTGCCAACTGGAAGAGAAGGAAACTGACTTCAGGCTGGTTCCTATTGCCCACACAGTGACTTCACACCCTAGCAACTTGATGAGCCCGTCCTCTTGCCCTGTGGGGAAGCAATGCAAGGGCAAGAGGAAAGGATGGATACCCCCTCAAGAGGACAGAAGTGTCCTGCCTGGGACATGAACTTGGAAGGAACAAGTGAATTATTCCTCCTTTTAAAAAATATATGGTACAGGAGGGCTAGAGATTTAGGTCAGTGGTTCTGCTGCCAGCCTTGCAAGTGCCAAGACCTGAGTTCAATCCCTGATACAAAAAAAAAAATATATATATATATATGTGTGTGTGTGTATATATATATATATATATATATATATATATATATATATGTAACAGGAGAAGTAACTGAACTACATCCCCAGCCCTTTTAAAGTTTTCTTTTTGAGACAGGGTCACGCTAAGTCGCTAAATTGCCCAGGCTGCCCTCAAATTTGTGAGCGTCCTGCCTCAGGCTCCCAGAGTGCTGAGATGACAGGTATGTGCCACCTCCTAAGATCTAGTGCAGTGATGGCAAACTTTTTAGAACTTCCAATGATAGAACCAGCCCACTGCGCCAAGCGTGGCGTAGGTTTTCCAACACAGAGCTAGTGCCTGCCCTTGCAAACAGTTTATAACCTAATTGAAATAATGCAGAAATAACTGTGTTACCCCTTTTTCTCATTGTTATTTGAAGGAGAAATTAAAGAATGTATATAATAAACAGTATAAATCATGTAGGGAGAAATCATTCCAACTGTGGATTATAAACTCAGCAGTTCCAAGCAAGCAGTTAGGATCTGAGGAAAAGGCCCATTTCTGCTGTGTTCAACACAATCATCAGGATATTGAAAAGGAGCTTGGGCTTGGGTAGACCTGAGTTCACATCACAGCTGGGGACAACTGCTGTGTGTGTGTGTGTGTGTGTGTGTGTGTATGCATGGGGATCTAGCCTCAAACAAATGTATACCTAGCTCACAGGATTTTGTGAAGATGGCTTGAGATATCAAATGGAAAGCACGTCATCCTCATCTGTACCACAGTAGGAGAGAACAACCTGGGCATTGTGTTATTGTGGGGAGTAGTGGTACCATCAAGAGAGACACCGGAAGTGAGGGGGTGTGGAGTCCATGGTGTCAGCTTGTTTAGAGACCCACTCACCTTTGCTGGTAGATAACAGATGGAGAGAAACTGATCTTTTCTCAATCCTCCCTTTTTATCTCAAAGTGACATTAACAGGAGCTGCATGCAAGAAATAACCACCAAAATAACAAGTGGGCATATTTTATTTTTGCTGAATATTACTTGCTCTCCATATTGTGCCACTACTTTTGTATTGAGCTCTGTGACCCTGAATGGAAACAGCAAGTTACTTTGGAATTAATTGTTATAATTTATTGCTTTTTCTGCCTTTAGCTGCTGACTGTAAATTTGGAGAAACACAAAATTGCTTCCTGTTCTTGACACATAAAGGGCCTTTTTTCCTCCTAGTTATGCTCATAATTTTGTGTTTGGTGACCTTTGCATCTCTAGCTTGGTTTTATGATTTAAAAACTACGCTTTGGCTGACAGACAATTCTGGAAATGATTTTTTCTTTACCTAATGCAAATTGCCCGAGTCCAAGATATAACACTAGCTCTTCTCTTTATATTTCCTGTTAGCATTACCAGCATCATGCTGCCTGTAAATCAATTAATCTGTCCTGGATGGGAAGGTAAAATACTGTGAAAATTTTGCTTGAGAAACTACTTTTGTCTCTACCAACTTTTATTTCCAACCTGGAATTAATATAAAATCACATTAAGGCAGTTGGAAATTAAAAACAATCAATTAGCTTCCTGTTTAGATAAAAAGGCTTGGTTGTGATCTATAAGAAGAGCAATTTGAGCAGAGGAGAAGACCTTGTACTGATCATGGGTCGCTCATAGCTGAAGAATTAACCTTGTTTGGTTTTCCTGTTGTGTGAAGCCAAGTGAGTACCACAGGTAAGGAAGACTTGATCTTGGCAGCCCCTACTGGCTTTTGACTGCAGAAACACAGGCTAAGGCCTGAGCGTCTTCTTGACTCAAATGAACAGATGGAAAGCACAAAGATTCACCCTCATCGGCAGGTTAGAATTTGGCAACTTGAGTTAATGAAATGTAATATGCATATAAATAAATAATGAGAAAAAGTACTTATCTCCAGCAAACCTAAATCTTTCCTTTCACAAAAGTACAATAAAAGCAAAATTAAAAGAAGTATTTTATTTTCTCATAAGCACTAATGAGGGCAAAGTGGCCCTGGACTTGGAACTGGAGCTTGTAATTTTCATTTTGGGCCACATTACCCATTGCCCCCTTAGCAGGTGAGTTTCCTGTTGAAATCCATGGAGGATTCACCCACTTCTGGAGAAGAACAGATCCTGAAGAAACTCCTTGTAAACCCCTTCACGTCTTACTCTTCTTTTTACAGTACGTAGGTTAAAATGATTCATTGTTCTTTTGGCTAGAACCATTTGAGACAAAATACTATAGGGTAGCACATGATAAAGGATGGCCACCCCAGTGGTGAAGTTAATGAGCTTATATCAAAGATCTTACAAAAGCAGTGTTAACCTATGTATGGGTTTGAGGGATTTTTGTGTTTATTTCTTTATATGTTGTCCACATCCATGAGGAGTAAAATATGAAAATAAGGGGGTAGAGCAGACATTAAAGGGTGGAAATCATTTTCACAGCAGTACCTCGTCAGCTTTCCAGCATCCTCTGATTTATCAAGATCCAAGCTCTCACAGCTGGTGCATATTTTGATGCCAAATGTCTGGCATGGCTGAAGCTGGAAGTCACCATGTATGAGTTTAGTCTCCTCATTGTGCCACAAAATTTCTGAATGTAAGTTTGGATTTTAAAGAGAGTACTTTTTGAGGTGTGGCTTTGGAGCTCAGGTGTAGGCCAAGCATAATGTATGGCTGAGAACTGAAGGGGGAAAAGAAAATCCTGCTAAATGCCTGCTTCACATTTGTCAACCAGTGTTGTGCCAAAGCTGTTGGCAGAAGTTAAAGCTCTTCCAAACAAGGGCAAGCTACCAATCCAAGAGCCAAAGACAGCAAAGGAAATATGTACATGCTTTTTCCCTATATTGGTCCAGTGGGTTTAGGTCACCCATTCTTAATAGGGTCATTCTCTGGTTTCAAAAGAAGAGAGCAAGGCCAAATGTAGGATTCTTAAGGACCATCAGAAGGATGAGGGAGTAAATATCACAATGCCAACAGAGTGGCTGAGACAGAGGGGAATGAGAGTGGGCATGTAGGTACCTGCACAAAGATGTCCTCAGTGCCTGTGAGCCATTGAAAATATCTGAATAGCAGTAATGAGCATATAAAATGATTTGGGAAGAGTCCAAATTACATGTGCATCAGTGTGTGCACATATGTATGGTTTCTTTCTGTGGATGTGTATGCCTCCCGATGTCCTCTTGACATCACCTTTTGAAGGGAAATATTTCTGCAGTTATCTCTGGGAATTTCAAGGCTAAGACCAGTCCAGTTTCTGAGCCGCTCCAATCTGAACAGGGCCAGAAGATCCCTGTGTTTGCTTCATTCTGGAATTGGCCTCCTATCTGTTGACTTGAACTCACAGTGAGTGTTCTTAGTGGTGTTTCACATTCACCCCTGCACTCACCAAATTCCAGCCTTCCTGCATCTACCATACTGATCCAATCTCTGACTGAGTTCATGTTTTGGTTTAAAATTCCTCTATGGAGCTAGGTTTATCATGAACATGTGCCTACTTAGCTGGGTTTTTAAACTTAGGTAATGGCTCCTCCTTGCCCCAAGGTCTGTATTGAAAAATCCTTTTAAACTTAGGATTTTGAACTGTCTATTGCTCCAACAAATAGCCTCTGGTTAGATCAGGCTCTGTTAACTCTGGTTGGACTTATTGTAGCTTTGTTTTCCCTTCTGACTCCACATGTAAGCAAGTCAAAGAAGTCTCAGGATGTTATTCATCTTAAATTTTCTGTTTGATAACAATCAACATCCATGAACAGATGAATGAATAAAAAAGGTGGTATTTATACATAATAGAGCACTATGGCATAAAGAAAAACTTGAGGTGTTCATAGATAAATGGATGTCCCTTGAGACCATAATATCAAGTGAAATTAGTCAGATACACAAGCTTAAATATCTCATGGTTTCTCTTATGTGAGAAACCCAAAATATAAATAAAGGGTAAAATAAAAGATAGAGAATAGGAAGTAGGAAGATCTTTTTCAAGTGAGAATGGGAACAAGAAATAGAGAGAAGGGGGAGGGAAAAAGGGGTGGAAAAATAATTTAAGGAAACAAGGGAAATAGAGCTTTGGCAAATGGTAAGGGGATCAAGAGTTGGAAGAAATAGGGAGGATATGAGAGGAAGGTGATAAAGAATTAAGATGTGTTATGCACAGGTACCTACTCCCCACAAGGAATGGAATCAGTATGTACTGCAAACATGGACTAATAAAAAAATTACAAAAAAAAATTTAAAACCATCAACTTCCAAAAATTTATACTTCTACAAAAAGAGGAATTTTGGGTATAAAAGACTTAGAAATGTCAAAATGAATGAAAGTTTTAAGTAATAATTTTACTGTGTCTTATATCCCTATTTTTTTTTTAAAAACAACTAGTCACTAATAAGTACTAATTACAGTTCTGGTTCTAATTTGGTAATTAGGAATATCACATGATATCAAATTTCTCCTTTTTTATATGTCACAAACTTCATTATAGTGTTCTTGAGCAATAAATGGCACAAATGTATAAAAATTAGGTATGTAATTAAATCTGTCCTGTGTTTACAATTAACCAAATAGAACAGGTAGAAAACATATTGGTTTTTAGCAAATCAAAATTTACAACTTAAGATATTTTTAAACTGATACTTTTCAGAAATCTACAGACCATGGGGAATGGAGTAGAAAAATAAAGAAAGAAGGGCTTAATTACAATGAATTTTTATGAGAAAATACATTTTTTCTCTATTTTTCCAGGTTTTCCTACCTGTAAATAAACCAAATATAATTTTATGAGTATGGCAAAGTATAAATAGTACTTCCTAATGCTACCAGCAAAATACTTTGCATCTCTAATTAGTAATAAAATATTAGGTATATTTTCATTTTTTCTTATTAGCAATAATTGCCAAAATATTGCGGTGGTACTTAAATAGATTTTCTAAACACCTAGAAGTGGTAGCCCTACTTTGCAAACTGTTGTATCTGAGTCCATGGGGTCTCCTTAGTCATGTGATGGGCATTCAAGCACGAAAGATGGAGTAACTCAGAGCCTACCCACAGCTCACCAGTCTGCAGACTATTTTTTGTGCTGGCCTTACAGGAAAATTACATATATATATATATATATATATATATATATATATATATGCTTTTTATTTTGTTTAAGAGATCTTAAAATCAAGATCTTAAAATCAAGATTCAGGGAACTAACATTTCAAGATGATATATGTTCTGCAAATAGGTTTGTACACTTGAGGTCACTACTCTCATACATATATGTAGAACTTAGTAATGCAATATTGGTTGATTCTAAGGCATTATCTCTTCTCCAGGGGCCAGGAGCCAAGGGATATAGCATGCATCCCACAGTGATGAAATTCCATTTTCCTGTTGGGGCAAGTTTGGCATAGTTTTGTATGAATTTTAATAAGCAGAAGGAATTTAATCTGGCAATGTACACACCTAGTGTTACTAGGATTATGGTTATATCTTTAGCAATGAATTGAAAACCTAAATTTGGAGTCATTATGGAAAGGAAAATAAATTTGGCTATTTTGAAATTTCCAGAGATTATTTGGCAGGTAGGCACTGAGGTAACGCACATGCTTTAAAAATGATATTGTCAGAGCAAGATATATTAGGAAAGTAATTTTGTCAAACAGTGAAGATTTAAATTGATAGACAATCCCATTCTTTGTTTAGGTCCAAATTTAGCATGTTCTAGTTAAGGATTTCTATCGGTTGTTAAATGTTGGTGATTCAATTTCCAAAGGTACTTTTCCCCCGTAGAAGACAATATACCAAAGTGATTAAGAGCAGACTCTGGTCCCAGATTTAGCTGTGCTGCCTTGAGCAAATTTCTTAATCCCTTTCTGTCTCACTTTCTTTATCTGTTAAAAATGATGTCTTTAGCTGCAATTACCTCATTGGCTTCTTTGAGAATTAAGTGAAATAATGTACATGAAGTCCTTAGAGAAATATCTGTTACATAAGGAATATGTATGAGCAATAGCTATTATTATTAATAGTTACTATTCCTTACTACACAAGCTTCTGTATCATTTTAGAGAAAATGCTAGGATTTTGAAACAACTTTAAAATATTAGTTACTGATATTTATCTTTATGAATATAAGTTTTCTGATATGTGGCAAACAAAAGAAGCCCAGAAATAAATTACATATGGGGGGGGCAATTGTCGATGTCATTGATGACCATGACCTCAGATTTCAAATTCCATGCATATCTATGTAATTTTGTCTTTTTCATTAACTGACTTGATAAGTAAATAGTAATACATTTGAAATTATACAGTAAAACTCTACTAATATGTTCTATGAATTAATTCATGTGAGATTGCATTTTAAAAAGTCCATCCCTCTAGTTAAATAAGAAAGGTCAAAGGCCACTGATCTAAAGAAAATAGTGTTTCTTTTAGAGTAATGAATGATACTATAATCTTTATGAAGTATTTTCTTACATATATTTCTCATTCATTACAATAACAGTAGGCAGGGTGAGAATTGTTCTTATTTTACTGATGAAAAAATCAAAGCTCAAAAAGGTAAGAGGTAAAATGACTTACTCAGAGTCACAAGGCTATTGTGAGCAAAGACAGGCTTCCAATCTAATTCTTCATTCCTCATTCAGCATTTTGAATTTAACTTTGCAGCCAACCTACCCGAGTGTTCCTGTTCTGGAGCTGGGGACCTGTATATATGGGTGCTCCTGATTCATAGCTCTATAGCTTTCTGGTCACTGGGACACAATTCCTGATACAACTTAGAAGAGAGGTTTAACTACACTCATGGTTTTGGAGAATTCAGTCCATGGTCAGCTGGCTCCAAAGCAGGAACACTGTGGGGGTAAGGTAGGGTGGAGCAAGGAGATCAGGGGACCAACGCCAGAGAGCAACAGGGAGGGAAGGAGCCATATATAGTACCCAAAGCCATGCCTTTATGACCAACCCAGAAATACCCAGGAAGATACCTTACTGATCTGCTAGGCATTTCTTAATCCAGTGAAGTTAACACATCAAGATTCAGGGTCCCCATCACAGAAGTGCTGAGTCAAGGCTTCAAACAGCCCTGCATAGCACACTGCGAGGTGGTAAGATGATTTTGACATGTGTAAGCCTAGGATGTGAAGTTAATTAGGCCTTTTGATATCTAATGAGGTTTCACATCATTTATCACCAGTAGAGAGCACTAGAAGATTAGAATTAATAGTAGGCCTTGCATAAAGAAAGGATTGTTTGTATCATGAATGTGTTACAAAGGCAGAGTTAAAATGATTGATTTAAGGCAAGTGTGATCTGCCCTTGTAATAGTAGATCATTTCCATCGGCTCAATCTTTAGAGACTAGTCATTCAAAACTTGCATTTAAGTATAATAGCAATATTAAAAGAATTAGCTGTTGCTTACTTGCTGAAATTAAATTGAAGAGGTTCAATGTTGAATCAGAACCCAGGCTCGCCTGCCTTCTCCTTGAATACCTTGCTTCTGAACCACTGTTGGAATATTCATGGCACACAGGTCCTTCTCTCTCTGGCTCTTGTGTTGTACATAGGACTCCACACAAGCAGAATAGGTTCCAACATCATTTGCTCAAAAATATTCCCAAGCTTCCTTCTGATCCTTTGTATTTCTCTTACTTGACATTGGTGGCTTTTGGGTTTTCTTAGAACCTTTATTCTGATTGTAAATATAAAATCAAACTTCATTTGATAGATAGCCTTCAGTGTGTTCAGTTAGTTTAGAGACATGCAGTAAATACAAATCAGTGCCCACAGTCGATGGACTGAAATATTGGCATTTAGTTGCAACCTGATTACAGTATTTTACTAGTCTAAACACTCAGATGCATCACACAGTGACTATTATGCTGTGGAACGCTTTGAAATGGATCTGACTTAAAGATAGATGCATTTACACTTCATATGTTTTCCATCATTTTTCTTACCATTTTGCCAGTTCTCCAAACTAGCTGTATTTAAACAAATTCTTCCCCCACAGCCATTTTGTTCTCTGATTTCACCCTGCCGTGAAGTCTCAATGCGCAATTGGCAATAGCATGATTGATCATTTAGCTGACAGCATAATCATGAGCACAGGGTAGAAACTTTGCTTCACATCCAGTACAAGGAAAAGCTGGAATGCAGAGGTATTAAAATACAAATATCTCAGATGAAAACAGAGGTAACATGAGAGCTTTAATGTTTGAATCAATCCTCCTCTCCAACCCGCTGATAAATGTGCTTCCCTCTTCAATTTTGTTTTACGACTCAGGGTTCCTTATAAATAATACATTTGTTGAAAAAGGCCCTCTTACTTTACCCCCTCCTCCATCACAGCAGATAAAAAACGCTCCCCTTCTTCTCCTTTGCGAAAAGAGCTCTTTCCTCTGAGTCCTCGTTGCTTGTTTGCCTGAATGAAGAACAACACGTCCGCAGCAACACTCGCATGTTGGATGAGCCCCATTCTGGAAGCACTCACACTGAGGTTTTTGTTTATACAGGTGCCGTGAGGCTGAGTTACTGTCAGTCAGAGGTTAGCTAGCTAACCAGGTGCACTGCACATGGAGGTGAGATTTTCAATTTTAAAACGTGCAAAGAAGCCAAGTGCTGGCACGAAGATCAGCTCCCCGGAACACAGGTACTATCATTTGAATTTCTCCCAGTGGACTCTGTCTGTATTTGTACCCTCAGCCTTCATACCCATTGTTGCTATGAAACACCAAGTGCATTTTTAGCGTCATCCGCAAAGACCTGTGTGGGCTCCGGCATGACTTTAATTGGGGAGTGTTGTTGTTTTTAATTTTTGCCTTTTATGTAAGGCTTGGATTTTAAAGCCACTGTCAAAAGTTAATGTAGACAGTGACAACACCCATGAAACACAGAAGAGCTTTGCCTAGAATATCTTGGAAGAATGTGTAATGAGAAAGTTTCAAAGTACTTGTGTTAAAGAGCCAATGAGGTGATGGATGTGAACACCCTTTATATATGCTAGTCCCACCACAGTGAGGTAGGATTTTCATAATAATTTTATATTTGCAGATTTTACCTGTTATTTGAGGGTGACAATTTTACATATCCATGAGCATCTTTGAAGTAAAGGAGTGTAGCAGAGGTTAACTAATAAACTAAACTGCAAATATAAGGCTCTGCCTCTGGGCTTGTGTGAAATCCAGAAAGTAGTACAAGGCTTTCTTCAAGTTATAGAGCCCTAAGCCTTACCAGCCCTTTCCCTTGTACACCTTTCCTCTTGTTCAGTGGCTCAACATTTGCTTATCATTTTTTGCTTTATATTTGACTTATCTCATTTACATAATTGTGCTTTTAACTGATGAAAAGCACGAACAGAGAAACTTATCAGTAATTTCCATCACGAAGCAGAAACTCTAAGATTTAGGGTGTGGTTCACTTGTTTCTTTTATGTAATTTGTGCTCTTTTGACAGCCCAGCCTCATTCCCCCAAGAATTTGTGATTACTGTTTTTCTCAGTATTTCTTAATTTCAGGTTCTAGTGATACACGTGTGTGGGGCCTTAAAAAATCTTTCTTGTGAGGGCTGGGAATTTAGTGCAGTTGTTCTGCCAACTGCATCGACAAGCACAAGGTCCCGAGTTCGATCCCCAGTACCAAAAAAAAAAATCCTTCCTGTGTTTTAGCCTCTTAACATGTAGTTTAAACTCTTGGGTGTCAGGAGCAGTAGATGAAACTTGAGTCATTTCAATTGTTGTTTCTTGTCTGAAAGATCTTGTATTACACAATAATAGAAATGTAGGAGACTAGGAACCACAGCATGATATGTGTGTCTCCAAACTTCATGCAGCCCTCTCTATATTGTACATAACATGGAATTTGGCATAACTCACCTTTTACCAAGTCCAGTGGTAGTCAATCACTGGCAGCACTAGAAACACTTTGGTGAATCAAGGGCTCACTATTACCAAATAGTTTCATGGTCCTACCAAGATGGCATAACAGTGGAACTTCAGTATATTATGTAACAAGAAAGGCACATAGAAACTGGGTCTTGTCTTTCTCTCCATCGATTACCCAGTGGTTTAAACACACTCTTCTGTTTTGTCTTTCACATCTGAACACTGGTATTTACCTTTGTTTCAGTGATTACATGACTCTTAATGTCCACCCAAAATCAACTTCAGGAAAATTCATCTCACTACCATCACAGGCCGGCACACACAGTAGGTTCTCAGTAAATATTCACCTTAATAATGAATGATTACATCCATCCAGATGAAAATAAGGACTTTCAAATTAGATTCATTTTGTTAGTGTTTAACTTTCAGTACCTCTACATTATTTTTCTCCTTTTTTTTTTTGCTGGTATGGGGGATCGAAGTCGGGTCCTTGCGCTTGCACAACAGGTGGCAAAACCACTGAGATAAATCCCCAGCCCCTATTTTTCTCCTTTGAAAAATTAACCCTAAGTACTTGTGTTGCTGTTTCTGATTTTCAAATCTCTAACTCCTAAGTTAATAGAGAAAAATGCACCTAAAATGCTAGACTCATGGTAGACAGGCACTGTTAGAATCCAAGTTTGTTGAAAATAATGTGATTTCTACTGGTAGGGTTGGTTGCATTAAATAAAATGAAAAAAAAGAAAGTTTCTAATCATGACATCTATGAGCTGTAATGCAAACAAAGGAATTGCAGGGATACGGATTAGCCTTATATCATTTAGTAAAAAAAGATGAAAGAGAAGAAACTCTAAAAAGGAAGAAAGGAAAAAATTGGTTCAACCTCTTCTTCATTAAAACTTCACCTCATTTTGTACAAAAATGTTCTCCCTGATTCTGGCTATTGAGTTTTTAGAAATTGTGATAAATACATGAAACATAGTATAACTCTTAGTAATGTTAAAATGTATGATTCAGTAGCAAAAAATGTGTTCATAATATTGTTCAACAGTCACCACTTTCTGTTCCTGAATATTGGTATAATGCCAAAGGAAGCCCCATATACAGAGTGGTTGCCATCTATTTTGTCCTCCACTCGATCCCTGAAAACCACTAATCTGCTTTCTGCCTCTGTGGATCTGCCTATTGTGAATATTTTCTATGAATGAAATTATATAATTTGTGGTCTTTATGCCTGGCTGCTTTCATTCAGTGTAAAGCTTCTGAGGTTCATCCACGTAGCATGTAAAAGTACTTAACACTTCATTCCTTTTTATGGGTGAATACTGTTTCATTGTTTAGATAAATCACCTTTTGTTTATCCTTTCAGCATCCATAGACTTTTGGGTTCTTTTTGAATTTTGGCTACTGCGAGCAGTGGTGCTATGAGCATCTGTGTACAAATTTCACAGCAGCAAGGTAGGTGGACCCATCCCAACTTTCCAACATTTTCACCAACACTTATTATTTTCATTTTGAAAAAATGGTGTAGGCATCCTAATAGCTATAACTCCCTTTTCACTCTAAATGTCCTCCCATTTACACTGGAAGCCTGCAGTATTATACAGCATGCACATGAAGTGTTAGGTACCATCAGTGCTGGCTGAAGGCCAAGTGGAAAACAGGCCTTGTTTGACCCTTCATGCTTTGACAACTTCTTTCTGTATCCTTCCCTTGTCCATCTTCAGGGTGCCTCTTCTTCTTCTTCTTCTTCTTCCTCCTCTTCCTCGTCCTCGTCCTCCTCCTCCTCCTCCTCCTCCTCTTCCTCCTCCTCTTCTTCTTCTTCTTCTTCTTCTTCTTCTTCTTCTTCTTCTTCTTTGAGGAGTTTAGTGTCTGTCTTGCTCAAAGTCTGCTTATTTGCTTAAAGATATATAAATATAGCACCTCATTCCTGATGAGAGTATTTAAATTTAACAGTCTGACTAAATGTCTACCTTTCCAGCATTAGTTAAGAGGCACGTGTTTTTGAAGTCGAGGCATAGGTCGTGGACTTGCTATGAGTGTCTGTCACTCACAATGGTCATGAGCTCACAGTCTATTGACTATATACATAAGTTATGGCCAAGGTGACCATTGTCATATGCACATCATAATGGCCATGAAAAGGACTCTATTGGTCAACTCTTACAAGAGCAGTCAATCATTCATTTAATAAGATTTCATGAAATACTTGTTTTGTGCCAGGCACTGGCCAAAGCACTGTGGGTTGAATGTATGCTGTGCCCTATTCTCAAGGAGCTCTTGTTTAAGTTCTTATTCCAAGCAGTAGGGCTAGTGTTATAAGGATCCACGTTATCCTATGGTAGGGCTGCATTTTGAGTAGTGAACATTATGAATGAAACAGCTGGCCAGGCATATGAATATGGTCCATGCTCTTGAAAAGAGCCAAATGAACTGAGGAATTCTCACTGTGAATCTTAGACTCCTGCTACCCCAAGGCTTTGGCTTTCCATTTCTCATACCTTAGACATCATCAGTACAGCAGTCATAGGTGGCTTTTCAGTATGTGAAATGGACCGTGCAACTGAGGAAGTGAATTTTGGATTAAACTTAATTTTGATTAATTTATATTTTAAAACAGGTACTTGGTTACTGGAAAAATTTTAGTATGTTTGGAACAACTCAGGTACATGAATCTACATGTTAATTGTAAATGTTATGAGACTGAAAAATGGATCAGCTATTTCCGATGAACATTTAGTGTCCAAATTGTGTGATCTATAAATACAAATTACGTGTGAGGTTTCAGGGACTTGAAAAAGGAATGTAAATTACCTCCTTAATTTTTATCTAGATTACATGTTGCAATGGTATTATTTTTGGATTTATTGAATTAACACAATATTAAAGTTAATTTTCCTCATCTCTTTTAACTTTTTGAAAATGTGGCTGGTATGTAGTTTTAAATTCCGTGACTCACATTGTTGTTCTACTGGATAGTTCTGCTTTCAAAAACCATTATTTTCTTACTATAATATATGCATCTTTCCTCCAAACTCTATTGAGGCATAATTGATACAATTGTAGATATTTATAATGTACAATATGATGTTTTGATATATGCGTACGTTGTGAAATAATTACCATGATCCAGCCGATTATATTCATCACTTCTCATAGTTATCTTTTTTGCTTGCAGTGAGAACATTTAAGATCTATTCTATTAGCAGTTGGAAAGTATACAATGACCATGCTGTAGAGTAGGGCTCCAGAGCTCATTAATCCTGTATAACTTAAAGGTTGTATCCTTTTACCAATATCTCCCTGTTCTCCACCATGAGCTCCAGCCCCTGATAACCACCCTTCTACTCTCTCCTTTCATGAGTGCAGCTTTTTGAGATTCCATGTGAGTGAGATCATGCTGTTTTTGTCTTTCTGTGCCTGGGTTATTTTACTTAACACAATGTTCTCCAGGTCCATCCATGTTGTCACAAATGACAGGATTTCCTTCTTTCTAAAAACTGAACAATATTCCTCTGTGTGTGTACATGTGAGTGCGTGTGTGAATTGCATTTTCTTCATCTATTTGTCCCCTGAAGACACTTAACCTGATTCTATGTCTTGACTATTGTGAATAACCCTGCAAGAAAATGGCAATAGATTGGAAGTAAGACTCCCTGGCATCTCAACTTCTTCCATCCTAACTTCTAAGGGTGTTGCCAACTTACTGAGCTTCTGAAGGCTGATCCCAACAAATGACATGGAAATAAAGCGACATCTGGAGCTTTCTCATATCCCCCTTTCTAAATACATCCTTTCTCTTTTGGTCCAGGCTCCCTTGTAAACACAGTGCACAAAAATCATGCTCCCCCAGGATAAATTTGGTTGACAAAGTCATCCAATAAAGTAATTCATATGAAAATGATCTTGGTTTAATGTGTCATTCATCTCAGGGGTATTTGCATTTTAAAATTTGTTGCTTTCAGAGAACAGCAGCTAATGCAAAGGAATGAACTTCAGGCTAGGATTTTAACATTGTAACATGTAAACTTGATCTTGGTTTTCTGGTTATAAACAAAACAAACAAAAGTCCTTGATCTTCCTCAATAAATTCTCTTCCTTTTCCCACATTCTGAGCCAGGAGGAGTATCTATTGATTAAAAAAAAAGATCCTCTGCTTTAGATGAATTTGCTTCATATGGACAAGTAGGATATGTGTGGCTAAACAGAGGAAAGATTTGAAGCAAATTAATTTTACTTTAATTACTTCCTTTTGTTCTAGAAATGATAATAATGAGCAGTTTCTCTTTCATAAGACTTCCAGCTACTCTATGATTGGCTACCTGAAACTAGTAATACCAAATAAGTGTTTAGTCAATTTATTAGAGTTTTACTATGAGACCATTAAAAATACATCCAATCTAAGCATAACACAATTTATTAGCATGAAGAATCCAGGGGAAAGAAATCTTCTGTTCGTACTCTTTCCAGGGGAATTTATAGCTGGAAGAACTGGTAGACAAACATAACTATAACCTACAGCATGGATTCTGGTTTTGTATTTTGCAAGGTGTAATCATAACGATAACAAAATAGATACTGTTTCTCTCAATGTAAGGATAAATGTGTACTCCAAACATGTTTGTGAATTTCTCTTGGTTTCTTAAAACTTTGTTTGGGTAGGAGACTGGTCTGCTGAGTTTTTTCTCTGAAAGTTGGCACAGAATAAAGAATTTAAGTTTCTCTTGTTTTGGGCTGAAGTGGAGGGACTCCTTTGAACTGGAAAGGGTGGAACTGTCTCAGGGCTTTTGTAGATGTATTGTACCTATCAAGAATACGAGAATGTGATTTTTGGAGTATCCCCAAGAGGGTTTATTTTGCCGCCCCATTGCCAATGGAGAACTTGAGACAGAATAGGGTTAAGCAGTTTCCCAGTGTACCATAGTAAATTGGCAGTTGAAGTGGGATTAGAATCTAGGTCTTCAAACCTTGGGGACTTCTCTATTAGCTCAGATCATGTACGGCTCAGCAGTTTCTTTCACAAGATCCTCCTGACATGACACATGCCATCAGTCTTATTTTACAACAGATGTTTTGAGGGTGGAGCAGATGGTCTCTTCCCTCACCCTCGCAGCCCTTGACTCCAGAGAGATGGATCATGTCAGAGATGGCCCTCACAGCCCTCCTTTCCCAGGGGCCCACAGCCCCTTCTGCTCATCCTTCTCCTGTGCTCATCTTTTCCACACTCAAGAAAATACTGCTCCTACTGTTTCCTCTCTTAAAGGAGGCTCTATACTTCCCCCTAAAGCCTTTTCTGTCCTCCTGTCCTTGAGCTGATTTTTCTTGAAGTTTTATAGATGACAGCATTGTCTAATCAGTGGAAAGAACACTGGCTTCTAAGACACTGTGCTCTACCTCCCATTGTGGTTCTTGATGCATAATTTGTGACAAATTGCTTTCTCCCTTTTCATCATGTACATTTTCCACTGACTTTTGTTCCTGGAATGACCCCTCCTTCTGCATGGCAGCTGGGGAACCACTGTCTATTGTACATTGAAATCTAGAGCAAAGCAATAAAGTCCTTGTCAACAAGTTCCTGATGCTCACCCATGGCTGAGTAATGATGTCACGCAACGTTCACATGTGGCTTGCTCTTGCCTGTATCACTTTTATTCGTGAATGCCATTATTTCTACATTTTGATTCTTGAATGCATTAAAATGACCTCACAGTATTGCTTTTCTCTGTACGTAGCCAGTGAGCTTGAGTTCATGTCCTGAGGGAGCCCAATGTGACACGGGTATGTGTGTGTGTTTGCACGTTACCCATTTGAGGAGATGGTGTTTCATGGCAGAAACATTAACTCTGGAATCATAGATGCTTTTAATTCCCAGACTTGACATTTATACGCTGTGTGACTCTAAGCAGGTCATTTTACTGCTTTGTCCTAAGAGCCACTTAGGGCATTGCTACTACTCTGGGGAAGCAATTGAAGAAACAAGTTGTGTTGGAAAATCATGGAAGCCCAACAGAGGAAAGAAAGTTCTCTTTTGAAGAACCATGGCCCCCATAAAGGAATAGGTACCCACTGAAACACCCCCCTCCCTTCAAGTGGTCAGTGCTGAGGAGACTGAGTGGCCGGGTTCCTGTGGGCTTGTTCCGTACTGGGAAGTTGCCTCAGAGAATCTAATCAGCTTTTCTTTCAATACTGTAGACAAACGACCTCATTGACTTTTTATGCAAGAAATAGGTGGAAATGATGATCATTCTCTTCTGACTGTAGCCAGTCACTCAGATATTTTGCTACCACCCCATTTTATAATTTATCTCAATATGCTAGTCTATGTTGGTGTGAATGGACATAATCAGAATGAGTGTATTGAGTTACAAACTGAAATATTCTCATTTTCCTAGGGAGTCTTTCAGAAAGTCTTCCTGTGCCCCTTTGTCCTAACGTAGTGCACCACTTTCATCTGCAGCCAGTAACAGACCTCGTTTACGAGCTCTTCAGTCCTGACCTGGGCTTCACTTGCCTTTCACTGTCTGCTTATCTGTGTTTGAGGAAGCACAGAATGTAGACAGAGAATGCTAGTTCTCCTTGGACATAACCTTGAAGTTGGACCCTAGAGGGTCCTAGGAATTTTTCAATTATTTATTCCAGTGTTAACATGTTTTATGATCTCCCTGGGCTCTTCTATGCTCACACTAACTCTGGCTAGGAAATTGGATTAAGTGACCTCTCATTAAGTGAACATCATTGCCCTTGGTTTCCTAATTTGGCCAAAAGCCAATATCTGTCCTTTTCTACCTTTGGCTCTGAAGTCTCTCACCTTTGTGTCCAAAGCTGATTCTGAGATTATGCCAAGTTAGTTGTGACCATTTAAAATAATTGAAGGGATTAATTAATTTTAAACATTTCATCTTATTGGACCATTTCTTCATCTACTTCTCAAAGGCTTTCCCTTATAAAGTTCTGGCATAATGGTAGTAAAATCTGGTTGAAATATTGTTCCTCCTAAATATATAGACATCTTGAACTATGCTGATTTTTATATGATCCCAGAACTGGAGGAAATTTCATGAGGTCATTGAACCTAGCTTCTACTTTTAAGACCACTTCCTAAATTCTCCATGATAGGTGATTGCTCATCAAGAGTGGAAAATTCTATAATATCTGGTAGCCTATTCCAACATCTAGACAGGTGTTTAGCGGAGACTCCTAAGTTCTTGCTGTGCCACACTGGAAATCACACAATATTCTTGTTTTAATTTGTTTAACAAAACATCAGCCAATATGGTACTCAAGAGACTCAGAGTTGAGAGTTGCAACATCCATCACTGGAGTTGATTCAGCTGCTTTAGCCGACCAGAAGGTTGTCCCCCTTCCTCACTGCCCTATACTCTATTCAAGAGGGCAATCTTCCCAGACACATTACATATCACAGTAAGTGATAGCAATAGCAAGGAGGCATCTTCTGAACTTATGTTTACTAGAATTTTATTCTCCTACATTAGAATATGCAAGGGTTTGAGGTCTTATTAGTACCAGAAGAGTTGCATAATGATGCTATCCTGCCTGTGTTGAGTCCTGTGGAATGGATCTTGTGTACAGTTTTCTAATGGTGCTCCAGGGACTTTCTACTCCGTTAGTCCTTTGGCACCTTCTAATATATTTATGGACTTAGGACATGCCTCAGTGTTCCCACAAGAAGGGATAGAATTGGTTCCCATAGGCTAGGCTGCTTGGTGGGCAATTTAATACACTGGAAGATTTTCATTTGGATTCTTTGTTAATTTTCACAGCTTTCAATTTTCTGTGTCACTACTAAGAGAAAACTTGGGTGAGTTTGGAATATGGATGTGCACTGTGACTTGGTTCTACCAATAGAAGATGACAAAGATGACAGGCTGTTCATGATTATGGGTACATAATTGCTGATTCTGGCCTATGACACTCAAGTCTCTGTTTCTGGCTTTGAAGAACCAAGCAGGGATAAATTCTATGGCTAGCTGCAAGAAATAGAATTCTCTCAACAACCTAGGAAGTAGATCTTTCCCCAGTTTAACTTTCAGATGAGATCCCAGCCCCAGTGAGCCTCTTGATTGCCATCTTGTAAGAGACCCTGAGCAGAAAGCCCAGGAAATGGAACTCAGACTCCTGACCTATGGGCACTGTGAGATAGTAAGTGTGTGTTAAATTTATGGTAATTTGTTATAAATCACAGAAAACTAACACTGCTATTGAATACTTATTTGCACAGTTAAATATTTATATCCCTTACCAGGAACCATGTCTCTCTCCCTCATTGCTACATCCTCTATGCATATTATGATGCTAGACAGGGAGGTGCTCCTAAATAAATATTTAGTGAATGAATACATTTATGAGCAAGTGAACAAATGAATTGGAATGCTAAGCTTAGTTTTAGGTATTACATGTACAGAGACATACAACAAATTTTGGTTTCTTCAGTAGAAAGCCACTTTTAGTCACATGAATGCAGGTGAAAAGTGTGGCAATCATGGTGTGTGAGGAACAATCAGAGAGTTGCACATGTTTGCCTGGAGAAGTGAGGACATCAGACAGGAAGTTAACGCTGCTGCCCAGGCATATAAAAGCACGTCCCATGGAAATGAACCTGCACCCATGTACTCTGTATTACTCTTGAGATTGGATGAACTCAGGGGCCAAAGGGTATGTATTATTGGAAGCCAGATATTGCTTCACAGAAAAAGAAATATGTGTGATGGTGGCAGTGAGGTCACAAATTATAGTTGCTTTTTACTCCATTAGGTAGTAATGAGTTTCTTGTCACTTGAGGTGCTCAATTGGAGAAGGAAAACCATTTTCATAAAGGGAATCTCTTCATTTAAAAGGCTTATTCTCACTGGGCATACTGGTGCATACCTGTAATCCCAGTTACTTGGGAGGCTGAGGCACGAAGATCATGAATTCAAGGCTACCCTGGGTAACTTAGCAAGACCCTGTCCCAAAAATCAAAGGGATTTTTGAGGGATAAGAGTGCTTGCCAGCCATATGCAAAATCTTGAGTTCAATCCTCAGTGCTGCAAAAACCAAAAGAGGCTTACTTTTCAGATGGGAAAGAGATATATACAGAAAGAATGTAAATATTAATGAGACACAATGCTAAGTGTCAAGTGATACAAAGTATAAACCACACATCAAATCTACATAGGACTTTAGAGGAATAGAGTGGCCCTGAAGACAGAAATTCAAGAAGACTTTGTGGAAGAAGAAGACTTAGCCTTGAATAAGTGAATCCAACTAATGTGGGTGTTTCATGCAGAACTGATAGCATAGGCAAAAAGGCAAAGGCCTGATCCATAGGCTCTCAGGTCCACTTAGCCATCTTGTCTTTAAAATCATCATATGCTACCTTCTCCATCTGTGATCACACAATCACTATGCATAGATAGGCCCTGGTGCCTCCTGTCTTTTCATTCAGATACCCTTGATTCTCTGAGCCTAAAAGCACACACACTACCAGAAACTATTGATAAATATGTGATTTCTTTCAGTCACGAGTGAGATTATGTCAGAACATTTAGCTGAACATAGAGTCATTAGTCAAGTGCTTTCCCAGCTTCAGCAGTGAATTAATGTGAAATTTGAACACATTTCTTAGCTTCTTGATTTTTAAATTTCTGCTGCAAAATGATAATGCTTCTTGATTTCTCATCAAAACCTCAGGGTGCCAAGTATTGACTAAAGAGAAATAGCAGTGATGGGCACACTTTGTGTTTATTCTATTACCAAGGATGTCACCAATGAAAATAAATCCTAGACCTTCATTTTCATCTGCTTCAAAGGTGGCTTCTTTGGAGAGTCAGGATACCAGGGAGAGAATTAATGAAGGCTGATGTTGAAGCTCTGCCTTTTCAGATAGGAAAAATAAAAGAGCTCTTCCTATTTCAGAATAATTTCTTGCCTTTTAAAATTGGGTAAGTTACTGATTTACGGAGTTGTTTTTGACAACACTGAGGCCTAAAATTCTCTTCACAGCATGGTTACCAGCAGCCTGAACTTTTTCCCTACTCTACTCCTGGGGACTTTGACCCCAGAGGATCATCCTCATACTTCTCCACAAAGAAACACATATTTCCTTCTATGCTGCCACAACATTTTAAAGCTAAATAGTGTAATTTAAGATCACCTATCTGGGAAAATATACATTGGTAAATAGTCAAAACTTTCTTAGTAGCTTTTCTTACTGGTTTGAAATTTAGGACCATCTTTTCTTGGGGGGTGGGGATAGAAAGGCTGTGTCTAGGACCCCAAGACACATAACCTTTGTCCATAACCTTTCTCCCTACTAACTTCCTTTGGTTTCCATGTCATTCTGGGTGACTTCATGATGTAGTTTTTACTGATTTTTATATTTGTGTCCCTGAAATCAAATATATGTACTGTCTTAATTTAGGGACAGTGGACTACTTTTATGTATCATGAACTGTTTTTTAATACAATTGGCTTCAGTCCTGTAGAATGAAAAACAATTCTTGAGAGGCAGTATGTGAACCCAGGGATATTGACACTAAAGGCAAATAGTGAAGTTCTATATGAGGACCTCAAAACAAAGAGACGAGTACATCGGACCAATATTAAGAAGGCAAAATTATAATCTATTCTTTGAGTTAAGCTAAATAAGTTTGACTTGGCAACACACAGACTGGCAGATAGATGTCCCCCTACTAGGTGAAGCGTGGTTCTTCAATGATGAAACATTAATTCTTTATTGTTTCCAGCATCTAGCTCAGTGCCTGGATCATAGTAGGGGTTTAGTATGCAAAGAACTAATGAGTGAATCAGTCTTGCAATTTATTTGTGGCCCTCGCTGTGACCTTAACTTCACTTGTGACAGATCCAAAGAACAAAATGATTCCTTTCACATGACATGGATGACTACATTTGTTGGTCTTTGAATCTATGACTAAGTGATTGACCCATAATAGGTGCTCAAAAATATTTTCTAAATGTGGCTTTTAATGAAGATTCTTACTGTTGTTCTTTAATTTTCAGAATATCCCTCCCCACCATTTTATCAGTTATGAGCATGAATCTTTGTGGAAGGACCAAGTGATTACATTTTGTAAAGAGTGTATCATGAATTCGATTGACACTCCAACTCTGGTGATAAAACTCAAGTGCACATACACATTATGCAGAATTAAAGTTGGGTGTGAGCTGGGGGCAAGAGTTAAAAATAATGGTGGTGACCAAAAGGAGAGAAGCGAGCAGCGAAATATTCTCTTTGTCAGGGAATATCGGAAGCATAAACAGTATCATGTGAACAAGAATCTTGACCTTCAAGATGTTCTTTACATACATACCTGAGCCTATAGCTTTTATGAATGGACAATGGCAAATGTCATTCATGGGAGATCTGAACTTGCATTTGCATCATGCTGGGGGCTTCACAAGAAAGTAATTACAAAATGTCAGTGCCCACTGTAAAATGATGTGTGGGAAATAAAAATTTTTAGTGCAATAGCAACAAAGTAGGAAGAATAGTCTTGAATTTTCTAATAGTATCCATTCTGAACATGCACTGGCCACCTTCATCCCTCTCATCCTTCTTACTGAAAAGCAGCAATTATAGTGAACCAACAGTAAATGTTCTCCAAGTGTGACTCTGCTTTAGAATCACGTGGTAGCATGTAAAAATGTAGATCCCATTGGAGAAATGCAAATCAAAACCACAGTGAGATATGGCTTTACCCAGTAGCTTTATTACTATGTGTGTGTGTGTGTGTGTGTAGTGTGATTAAAAATGATACATGTTTACAATTTTAAAATATAATTATGATAACAGACACATTACCATGAATCCCCCTTAAATTCTCCTTGATTTTAACACACTTATCTCATCATTCTTGCCACTTTCTGAAACACTTCTGGAGGTCCTCTTCCACGAGTGTCTTTAGTTGTGCTGTCATGGCTGCCTCCACGTCCTGAATTGGTTCAAAACATTTCCCTTTCATGGTCATTTAGACTTTGGGGAAGAGCCAGAAGTCACACAGTGTCAGATCTGGTGAATAAAGTCGATGAGGACACACTGTAATATTTTTATTTGACAGAAATTGCCATACATATCTGATCAATAAGGGGTGATCACAAAATACGGTGAATATTTAAATTTAAAAATTCATTCCAGTGAAAGGTACATTGCTATCAATCCCCATAAAAATACTCCACCTTGCTTCCAACATACTTATGCCATCATTCTTAGCAACAAGTTAATACTGCAGTAAGTTTTTCATTTAAAGTTCAACATTCATCATATAGTGAGCATATTGCCAAGAATGATGGGATAAGTGTGTTTGAAGTGAGATGGAGTGTTTTGAGGGGGATTAATGACAATATATCTTTTACTGTGATAAACCTCTTTATTTAAATATTTATTATCCTGATATGGCCCGTGTATAATGCCTCTTCTGACCATTTTCACTCATCTTTAGAAATTTGGCCCAGTTCTATTTTCTGCAGAACTTCCTCTGTATATGATTCCATCCTAAACTAACCTATCACCCTATGTGCTTTGTTGCGTTGTTTGTTGTGTGCTTAGGATACTTTTTTATTGACTACCTTATCTTGCTGTAATTTGTGTGTGTATCTGATTTTGTCAATTACATTATAAGGACTCCAAGCACAGTCCTTAGTTTAACAACATTACTTTTGAACCTACTATGTGTCACCTATTCTGTTAGGCATAAGGGCCATAAATAGTTACTGTCCTCATGGAACTCAGCATGAAAGGGGAGACAGAGAATTAAATGCTTTTACATATCTCACAAGTATATTTGCTTCAATGTACCTTTAGAAATGGTGCTTTGTACCATCTTTTAAATTTAACAGAGTGGCCACAATCTAATTTCTGTGATAATTGATAAAGTATTTCCACCAGGTCAAAAATCATTATCCAGTAATGACAGAACTTCTGAGCTAAAACCAAATATAAATGGAAGTTCACATAACTGGCCTTAGATAGTGTAGTTTATGCTTCTAAACTTGGATGGGACCCACTAATTCCTTTTCAATAGTCAATAAATTTTTACAGTGAGGAATAAATATGAGAGTGATTGAGTGGTTTCTTCTTATACACAAATAGATGTTTGTGGATTTGTGTTGGCTTATTTAGTGTGGTTTTCTTTGTGACCTTTGATCATGCTCTTTGGTAACTATGAAAAAATCAATATGGCATTGGATTGGCTTTAGATGGGAGGGGGTAGAAAGAAGAAAAGAACACACACAAATGCAGTTCATGATAAAGATTTACAAAGAGAAACTACAGGCTAATAAAGTTTTAGAGTAAAATTGAAATTACTCCTGCATTCACTTGGTATTCTATAGCACTTACAGCAAAGCTTAACAAAGCCTTTCTTAGGCCCATGAAAACAGTCCCCATGAATCATGCATTTAAGATTCGAAGTCTGCCAGTTGAGGAATGTGTATCAGTTTATTTGAGGTTGTGGAAAGTTTGATGTAAAGTAAAAATACTACCCATGGAAGCCCTTGTTATTGAAAAAGGCAATAGGTAATGTCCCTGGGTGTTGTCTTCTGATTTTTCCTTAGAAAGAGCAAAGCTGTCATTTGGACTCCTGGGCCTTGGAAGATGATGGTTGTCTCCAATACTGTGCATTTGTTTAGCACTGTCTCGGTCCTTCTTTTTTCCCCTGCTGGATGTGTCAGATGAACCAGTGAGATGTTTTAAGCCCCAATTCATCAGTTTCTTTCCATTTGGGGCTCATGATTAGTGTTAAAGGTGGAAGTACAAACACTGGTTGAGTGTAAGATTACAACAATATCTTTAATTAATGGAGTACCTTGGCAAACAAACACTTCAGACACAAAGAAACTGGTATTTAATGATACTCTTCAGTTTGCTGAAACTCTCAGAGATTTTCCCAGGGAAACTGATTCTTTTTGCAGGCTTCACTTTTGTTGATTTGCATTTGGCCCTTAATATTTTTTGTTTTAATTTATGAAGTCCAAGATGAATGATGAATCCACATATTTTTTAACATGCACTTCTGTGGAATTATTTATATGCAAATATGCATGCACATATGTGAGACTCTTTGTTTTGACCCTAGCCTTTGAAATCCAGCTGACTCACCTACAGTTCCCATATCCTGAAATTGTGGAACCATTTCAAATATTCTCCATTTTCCAATGGTCACCTGCCTGCCTGCTCTCCTTTTGATATTGATCTTCAATCTTCTCTCTCTCATTCCATACCCTGCCGCCATCCCTATATCTGGCCACCGTTGATTTTGACAGTCTTTCTTCTAGCGTCCTCTTTCACCCTCATATTTCATAGCTTACACTCAGTGTTCTAGGTTCTATGGGGTTTCTTGGTTTTTGGTGTTTCTATTGCCTTATGGAAGAACTCCCTTCTCTAGTCTTATGAACCAGACCCCGAGCATACATACACTTGTTTCCTGGCAAAATAAAACATTGAAATGAGGGAAAAAGATAGTATTTCCATTTTTGTGAACTTTGTATTTTATTCCTGAGCAAGTATTATGTTGAGCTGTATGACCATCTGCTCCCTCCAGTCCAAGTCACGATCTGGTTTTGCTGGAACTACTCTAATACCTCTGTGCTTCCACCTGTGTTCCCTACCATCCATGTACCATACAGCACTGGGTGATCTCCTAACAATATAAATCAAACAGTGCTCTTACCTGGGGCAAAAACCTCCACTGGGAAATTAGATGAAGCAACTTCTTGGCAGGGCCCATGATCTGACCCCTGCCTATCTCATTTGTCTCTGCTCTCTACTCCCTCTGTTCCTGCCCCTTTGCCTTCTTGCTGTTGCACAAAAATACCGAAGTCTTTCCCACTTGATGGCTTTACATGTGCTCTCCTTTCTGACCCACACTGCCCCTGCCCCTCACCCAACCAAATCCTTCCTGTCATTCAGATTTCAAGTCAGATACTGCTGGTTCCTTGGCCTTCCGATTGGATGTGTCTCCCAGTGCATCTCTACCACATCATCCTGTGTTACTTTCATTATATGTTTGTTAGCATTTATTTATGCATTTAGCTGATTCTTACCTGTCTTTCTACCATTAGTATATGAATTCTGTGAGAGCAGATATCTTGCTTGGCTTGTTTATTTCTGAAACCCCAGCAGCCAGAACAATTCCACGCATTAAGCAGGACTTATTAGATATTGGCTTACTAACATTTGAACCTTCTAGTGAGCTAGAGTGTGTTAGTTCAAATATTCATTAAGTTTATTGACAGACTGACCATATTCATTCAATACATGACACAATTGTCATTTAAGTGACAAAATCTTAATATAGATGAAAACTAAAGTCCAAATGTAAAGTGACACACATAGGGACAGAAGACTTTGATATTTGACTCTAGGACTGAGCAGTGCTGTGTTAGTTTTCTATTGCTGGTAAACAAGTTAACTGCAAACTTTGTAACTTAGAATGGCACTCATGTATTATCTCCCAGTTTCTGTAGGTCAGATGTGCAGGTGTGACTTTCCTGACTTCTCTGCTCAGGGTCTCACGGGGCTGCAATCAAAGTGTCGGCTGGGTTGCCCTTTCATCGCAAGAAGGTCCAATTGCATGCTGCCTCAGATTGTTGGCAGAATTTCCTTTTTGTGCACACATTGAATTTATTCTGACTGCATATAATATATGCACTATGTTCATTGTCTTCCTTTTTTATGTCCTATCACGTACTTTGTTGTTGTTGTTGAGACATACTACTTGTACATTTTATGAGGTGTATTATGGTAATTTGGTGCATGTATACAATGTATAATAATCAAATAAGGATAATACACACTTTCATCTTTTCTAATGTTAATAATTTTCAAATATATCATAGATTTTTGGATTTAACAGTTAACATAGTGTGTTATAGAAAAGCAGAGTTCATTTTTCCTATTTAACTGTATTTTGGTGCCCCTTATTGAACTTTTTCCATCTTTCTTCTCTTATGCCTTCCCAGTCTCTAGTGACTACTTATTCCACTCTATCCTTCTGTGAGATCGATGTTTTAGTGTCTACACATGAATGAGATCATGTGGTATTTACCATTATGTGTCTAGTTTATTTCACTTAACATAATAACCTGTAGTTCCATTCATGTCGTTGTAAATGACAGGATTTCTTTCTTTTTATGGTTGAATAACATTCCTCAAGCTTTCTTTCTTTCTTTCTTTCTTTCTTTCTTTCTTTCTTTCTTTCTTTCTTTCTTTTTAGTACTGGGGATCGAACTCAGGGCCTTGCACTTGCAAGGCAGGTGGCGGAATCACTGAGCTAAATCCCCGACCCTAATGTTGAACTTTTTTACATGTGGTCCATTTTTTTTTTTTGAGATGTGTGTTATGTTGGCAGATAGTTATGGTGGCAGAATTCCTTGTGGCCACAAAATCCAAGGCAGTGTGCCTCTTCAGAGCTAGCAATGGAGACAGGCAGAATCTCTGTCCCTTTGAGTGATTGCCCCAAAGGTCTAGATAAGGGATGGCAAACCACAAGAACATCCCTTTTGATTCCCTAAAACCTACTAATTAATGACCTTAGTTACATCTGCAAAATCTCTTAACCTTTGCTCTGTCATATTACATAGCAAAGGACTGACATCCACCATATTTACCATATTCTGTTGGTTAGAAAAACTTACAGATACTATCCATACTCAAGAGGAAGAAACTATACATGGGTATGGGCCACTGGGAGTCATCTTAAAACTTTGCTTTCCACATGGTGCTAAGATCATGTGAGTTCTACTCTATCCTAATTTGGGTGAAAGATTAGGAGAAAGTGCTTTAGAATTTTAAAATAATATAATTGCATAAACACAGAGGAGAAGGAATGACTTCCAAATGAAGAGCTTGAGGAAAGATTATCCAAACTCATGCTTGAAATACAATGCAAATCACAAGAAATAAATGGAGCATGGTTCATGATGGAATCCAAGAGGTTGACCCTCGCTTCTCATGGTGGATCACAGTTTACTTTGCAGTTCTCTGCTCCCCTTGACAATCTCATTTTGTCACTTGGAATGGAGATATTCCACTTTAAAGGTAAACTCATGTTGTCAGATATGTGCCTTACTGAAGCAAAAAGTTGGCCTTCTCTGGAAAGTGAACAGATTTAACCAGGCAGCTGCATTAAAGACATGCCTTTGAAATGCCTTTTTGAATTTTCTGCTTTAAAAACTAGGACAAAAGGACAAGTCATATCTCAAGAGTCCACATGTATTCATTTGCTGAACTTCTACAGAATATCTTCCAAGTGCCAAACCTCATGAAGCTTTACAGTTTTGGAAGAACCTCATGATTGAGAACCAGCCAGTTCAGGGTGCCAAGCCAGATTCCATTCCTTCCTAGCCATGTTTATTTGTAGATTTACATGAGTGTCTTACCTTCTACAAACGTCAGTTTCTTCACTTCTGAAATTATAATTATAGCTGAATTATGTGAGATAACATGTATAAATCACGTAACATGATGCCAGGAACAAAATAAAGATTGGGTCTTGGAAATGACAGCACATAAAGTAGTGAGGTCACAGATTTTGGAATTACTCCTTTAGTCAGAGGCACTGATTGAATTAGATATTCAGTAAGTGTGAGGTATTGGGCTAGGTACTAGATGTAAAATGAACAAGGTTATGTGATCTCTTTTACTTTGAAGTCTGTAGACTTGAATATCGCTCTGTCAGCTGTGTGATCTTGGAGAGCCATTTCATCTATCTGAGCTTTGGGTTTTGTACCTGTAAAGTGGGGATAATCACAGCTGCCATGCTGTGTTCTTGTGAGGTTAAATACAACAAAGTATGTGAATACCAGGCTTATGGTAGGTACACAGCAAATTGTGGTAATAGATCATCATTGCCATCATTATCCCAATCAGAATCCCATTATTGCGGTGAGAACTTTAAAGGAGTTGGTACATTGAAAGCTATTGAGGTTCTGTGGATTTTCTAATACCTTTTCCCCTGGTTTTTCAGCAGGCTGAATTTCTCCCTTACCTCAGCCCACTGGGCTTAGGAGGTAAACATTGACTTCAATGTTATATGTATTAATCACATTCCCATCACTGGGATAAAATACCTGACACTGGCGACTTAAAGGAGAGGTTTTATTTCCCTCACAGTTTCTGAGGGCTCAATCCACGATAAGTGATCTTCAAGGCAGAAGCATCATAGTTGAAGGGCTTGGCAGAACAAAGATGCTCGGTTCATGATGACCAGGAAGCAGAGAGAGAAGGGAGGAGCCCAGGACAGAATAAACCCTTCCAGGTCGCGCCTTCAGTGACCCACCTCTTTTGATCAGGCCCCACCTCCTAGCAACACACTCAGCTAGGAACTCATCAGCGGATGAATCTATGATCTAATCACCTTCCAAAAGCCCCACCTCTGCACACGTGAGACTTTTGGGGGACATTCTAGTTCTAAGCCATAAAACATTGAAAGACATTAAAGGTAATTTGCAGTGGTAACAGGGTTTTAATATCACCTTATATTTTCATGACACTTTAGGTGTCTAATCTTTTAATATATTGAGAAATAATATTGGTTGAGTGCCTGTTCCATGCTGGGCTCTGGGTTCTTCCTGTGAAAGAGGCAGGATCCTATGATTATTTCCACCTGGAAAAGGAAAACACTCCTTTAAGAAGAGGCTGGCAAATTTGCTTCATGTCTTGCTGCTTGTTAGTGGTTCAGGTGGGGCTGGAGCTCAGGTTTTCTGACTTCATACCCAAAGCTGTTTCTAGTTTCTCCACTTATGTGTCTAGTGAAATGGGCCTGTCCAGAAGCATGTTGAAGGGGTATCAAGGGTGCTTCTTCAAGGGGCAATGCTGCTGCTGAAGTAGGGGCTGATTTAAAAATACAAACAATGCTAGGAGGCACCTAGAGTGAGGGGAGACTCAGAACTCCAAAGCCCAGAGCTGACAGGTGTCAGGACCCGAACGGGACAGCCAAGCAGGATTGCACATAGCCCTGGCTGACATGAGTGGACTTCCAGTCTGTGTAGACCAAGATGGCTCTCCCAACTCCCTATCATTCCTTCCCAGCCATCAGGGTGGATCCGGCCACATTTTTTCCTTGGTATCATTTGCCGCATGGCTTTATGGGTGAGGGGGCAGCACACAACTATGCCATGTGATAGAGTAACATTAACTGATCAACGTGGGAATTGGACTGATAGCTGTTGTGTAAGGCTTTCAGGAGCTCATTTCATGTAAACTATAGAATTAGACAAAAGGTTATGTAAACAGATCCAAACCAATTGACTATGAAGTAAGAAAACAGCATTCATTCGGATTTCTAATCCTCATCATTTTTTTTAGACAGATGTCTGTGGTTAGGGGTTCAAACAAAGACTCAGTTTGGAAATGATAAGGCCCGCATGTGGATGCCAGAGGGACTTGGGTTCCTATCAATTGCTAGTAAGAATGTACTTTTGGCTCCGAGCAGGCAATTTTAAATGTCAAGAGGTTCAGGAGTGAAGGTCTGAATATCCCCTAAGTCAGAGTCACCAGATCTCCAGATCCTCAATACAATTGATCTTGATCTCCAGTACCTCAGCTGAAGAAAATACTGGTTTTAAAGAGCTCCTTGAATTTCTCAAAGTATAAAATTCCTCTCCAGGTTGAAAGTTCTATTCCTTGACTGTGCTTCAGATCTAGGAAACACAGAAATCAGTCACACATTCTGTCACACTTAAAGTCCAATCCCCACATGTGCTGCAGACAAGGAGCCAAACACCTTCTCAGTTACCTCTGGCACTTGCCTAACCACAGCCTCAGTGTCGGTGTTAGCATGAGTGCCATTTTCAGGTTCCCTGTGGTGTCACCGTCCCCCTCGTCCCTCATCTTCCTCTTCCCATCTCCTGCTTTGCAGAGGTAATGGCTGTATGTGGAATTTGCTTGTCTTTCCAGTTCCATAAAGGCTTTTCCTCTTTTCCTTCTCTCCGTCATCCCTGAATCTTGCCTGATTTTTCACAGTAAGTCTCCCACCTGCTTTCTGTTGCACAATGACCTTGGAGTCTTGAGCTGGGGGAGAATAGCTCTCTTTCCTTCTAGCTAGCAATTAGTGTCAGATGATGTAAACTGCATGGGTAACAAATAGAGCTGGGAAAGGTAAGACGTGCCCTTTGGTTGAAAATGCGCACAGCATGGAATCATGGGAAAACTTGAGTGGCGGCCCCTTGCATATTGTATATATAACATGCATATATTCACATACATACGTTAACATATAGTTGGTAATAGGATGGGGATAGGGTGCAGCTCTGCTTTGGAGCCGAGTTTCTTCACACTGCAGTATTCGTTTTGATAACCGTGCAGAGACAGATGGCATTCTGTCCCCCTTCCAGAACAGAGAAATAGTTTGCAGAGCTATAGCTAGTATAATGAGAAGCCATGTAAGTTGAAGATGAGGTAAAACCAGAGCATCTGTCAGTCCTTGCATGCCAGATTGGAGATGCTGCACACAAACTAATATTCCAACAAAAAGCTGAAGCGAGTATAGATTTGTGACCAAAATGATTGCATTTGATAACAATGCCATAGCAGATGTCCTAGAGTTCATGCTTGGTTTTTATTACTGCTCTGTGAGTGTTTTTGGAAGCGAGACCTGCCGGAACAGCTTGTATGAAGCATGTTCGTTATAAAATTTTATTTTACAGAAAACAATAAGATGGAAAATTTGTAGCTAGTTTGCTACTTTCCTACTCTATCCTTTTTTTACTTAATATTTAGAGGAAGCTTCTATTTTTGTTTGATTTGTGTTGGCACTTTCTAGCCTAATGAAAGAACATCATGTTAATTCAAAGTAGAGAATGGAGGCCAGAGTTAATGTTCATTATCTAACATTATGTTTCCAGTGTGGACCATGGCAAGAAGCACCTTAGCCTCTGCAGAGGCCTCCTTCGCATCCATTCTGTCTTACATTTTGTTGCCTGAGGGTAATTAAAAAAAAATTCTTCTTAGGGGTCCCTGATTAGGAAAAAAATAAAAAAAAACAAGAGACATACAGTTCAAAATATCATGTTAAACACAAGAAAGATATACAGCTTTTATTTGTCAATTTAAAAATTACTTTGTTAATTGTTAGAAAAAGAAACAGAAGGACCATGGCTTTTCTACTAGCGTCTGTCTTCTACACCGAGATCTGTTGCAGTTATTTCCTCAAGAAAGCAACTGTTTAAGTTGTAGATTATTTAAGATTTTTACACAACGTAAGGAATGTACAGTGTTTCTATATGTGCGCTGCCTTCCTGGCCTCAGTGCTACATAGGGCAATGTTAATCTGCTCTGTAAAAGAAAGTCACGGGCTCAGAACCCAGCTCCCAGGATGCGTGTGTTATATGAAGGCCAATTACGCTAGGTTCCAGCGAGATGGGAACGAGCCATATAACCTGATTGCCTTAAAATGGATCCTTATTGGGAAAAGACAATTATTTTCAAAAGTTGATGAATGTTAATAAAAGGTTACATGTGGTAGTCAAAAAGTTATATAGCATTGAGTTTACACAAAGAAGAGAAATCAAATACATTCAAGAACATTTCTTATTGTAGGAGTTGTTGGGACCATTTCTCTGCCATATCTTATAAATGAATCATGCCCAAGGACAAGTGTTCCTGTCTCTTTAGAACTCAGTGGCTTTTGAGAAACATATGGTTTCATTTCTGACACTCCTATTTTTGCTTTCCTTGGAGGTCTTAACTTGGATTGTTCTATTTCCTAGCAGTTTGTGGTGTTAGAGGCTGTGAGTTACATCAAAACCAGTAGCATGGTTGTGGGTTTTGGGTTGATGTGCAATTGTTTTGTAGAGTGCTAAACCACACTCAGCAAGTCTGAGTTTGAATTGAAAATGTTATGATGTATGGAGGTAACACACTGGTGTGTTACGATAGATATGCATGTAATTAAATAAGCATGTCTAAACTAAAGGAAGAAAAAGAACTTACTCAATTTTACTCTCATCTGCTTGAAGACAATCTTCCTTGTGTGTTGGCCTTACATCACTTGCTTTGTCTTATTATTTGTTTTTTTTTGGGGGGGGGCTTGTGCCGGAGATCGAACTCAGGACCTTGCGCTTGCGAGGCAGGCCTGGTGCCACTGAGCTAAATCCCTGGCCCGCTTTGTCTTATTTTTAAAGGTGATTGAATTTGGTATTTCAAAAACAGTAAATTTATTATAAAATTGTCAGATAAATCTAATGTTATGAATGACACACCTGAGATATTAGGCTTCTGGGATTTTAAAATGTGTAAAACTGTAAAAAATATGTGCATTGCGTTTCAGAAGTGTTTCGTGTAATTTTAACTGTCACGTGGTGTAAATTTTCCTGAGATCATTTCCTTGCTTGCAAACCTTCAAAGGCCTAGAGGAGACCATCTTTGCTAGCAGGCATGGACTTTCACATGTCCGCCCACCATCCTAGTTGCAGCTCTATCTGCACCTGTCCCTCCACCCTTCTCCCATATGTCGCACATCAAGCTCCAACCTTCAGTGCCTACGTCATACCAAGGATTCCTTGTGCTGCCATAGCTTGGCACATGGGTAAAATGTCTAATGTTGTCTCCATTGCAACCCCTCTGTCCCTTTTAATTGTCCCTAACAGACATGACACATATCCAGGCACTGAAATTCTTGAAATTGCCAAATAGGCACCAATATAATCACTCATGCGAGGTATTCTCCAAGTTCAGGGTGCAAATAAGCCTATACCTTCACATTTTCCCATTAACTGCTCAAGTTCCCACCTGCTCATTAGCAGCACTCGAAGTCGCTCCCTCTTGATACTTCTCCTCTCAGTCTCAACAGCTTGCTAGAAACTCCACGGCTTCCCACAGCTCAGAGAGGATGAGCCTTCTGGCACTGCAACAAAGGAGAAACTGGAATCCAAGTCCCTTCTTGCTTAGCATGCAAGGATGCTTTGGACAATCTGCAGCATTCACAAGTTTTGAGATGAATTTTCTTGTAGCTCTTATGCTGGAAGAAAGGAGACACATTTGATTTCTGTGGGCCATCCTCCTAAGAATTTCAAAAAGGGGGAAATCAAATGGTAAAATATTTGTACCTTAATAATAAACAAGAACTTATATTTGTATAATACTCTCAAAATATATTCATGTGACATCAATCATGCAGATAGAGTGGCTGCTTACAGCTGGAGTAAGTTGAGGCTCAGAAAAGTTAAGCAACATGTTCAAGGCCACAAAGTAATGTCGCTTTGAACTACCAGTAGGAGACACACCACCTGGCCAGCCTCCCACTGAGCCCAGGGCAGAGGTAGGAAAGGAAGAATACCAGTGGTGGCGAACCTTCGGCACCTGTGCCACAGTGGGCTGTTTGTATCATTGAAAGCTCTAAAAGCTTCGCCATCACTGAATAGACCCTTTTAGACCAAAGTACTATTTCCTATATGACTTTTCGTGGTCAGGTCACATAAGGATCATTTTCTTTTTTCCTACTTTAATTATATTAGCCTTATATAGGACAATCATTTTTTATTATGATTTAGATCTAGAATGTCCCCCGAATGCTTCCTGTGTTCAGATGATGCTGTTTAGAAGGTGATTGGATGGGGGGTGCTATAGCTGACCTACTGTTGGGAGGGGGGCTGGTTGGAGGTGGGCCAGTGGGGGGCATGACCCGAAAGCCTTTTTCTCTCTCCAGGGACCTCCCCTTCCCTCTCCGCTCCTTAGCTGCCATGGGATGAGCAGTGTCCTCAGCCCAGGCCCTTCCAAAATGTCATTTCTGCCTTGGAGCCGACTGACAGCAGACTGAAACATGAGCCATAAATAGAGGTCTCCTCCTTTAGGTTGTGGGTGACAGGTATTGTGGCCAGTGACAAGGAAAGTGACTACGACGTCTATTTTATCTGCTTACATGTGAATATGCAAGGAGCTAGGATGGATGACTTTTCCTTGTCCATGTGGTCAAGGACTCACCTTTAGACTCACTCTTGCTACAGTGTTGCTTACTGAGTAAAATATGCTAATTGAAAATAAGAAGTCAGAGGATGATTTGTGGGAGAAGCCGCATCTAAGGTGGGAAGAGGGCAGATGGTACCGAATGTATATTCTATCGGGGCAATGCCCAGGTGCTGCTTCTTATTAAACAAATGACTTACACACCAAGATGACCCGGAAAGCAAGTCCAGCCTTATTTCTGCTGTGATACCTTTATCCTGTACCTAAGGCTAACTGTTTATACTACACCAGGGCATAAATGGAGAAAGAATGAGTAAATTAAATTCAAGGATAAAAAACATTATTTGAATCATTTTCTGTCAAAATAAGCACATTCAGGCAAAAAAAAATATTCCTATGGGAATAAGAAAGTTTACAAATCAGTGAGTTGGTGGAAACTTTCCAATTTTTCCTTCAGAGTAACTTAACTTGGGATAGTTTGTTCCTAGGACCCTTGTAAGGGATGGTGAATCAACATAAAAATGGATGGCAGACCCTGGAGCTCCATACCAAGTGACGGTGTTTGTCCTGGGGAGGTTGAAGTAACCCTGGGTTAGGCAGAAAGATAAATGCTCTCAGTGGAAAGGCATAGCCTGCCTTCTCCTTATTCGCATCCTTCACCTTCCCTGACCTGAAATAGTGACTTGGGGGCAGTGCAAGAATTGGCATTGTTTAGATGAGCATTGTAGATGAACATGCAGATGATCCACTTGCACACTGCCAATGAGGTAGTGTGAATATTTCCCTTGTACTCAGCATGGCTTTTCTGTGATTTTTAAAATTAGTAGCTATTAAAACAAATCAGTCTGTTAGGTTGGGAGCAAATATATTAAGTTTTTCCAACAATGACAAAATGTCTATCACGCAAATTTGTAGATTTGTACTTCAGAATTCTAAGTCACATAATTGTGCAAATCAATGAAGAACCATACAGCATACACTTATTTTATGTAGATAGTAGCACACTGCATATTTAATTCTGCAACTTATTTTCATTGTTCCAGAAATGGAAACAAATTTGTAAATGATTCAGTTTGAATATACAGTGGACTCTCAAGTTACAACTGGCCTGACATATGAACAACTTGGGTTAATTAGATTAATGGACCTAATTCTGCCTCTTGTTATCTATAGTATGTACCCAGGGAAACATCCAGATCTCAGCTGTATTGACTTACAACCAACTTGAGCCCTCAGGAACCGAGCCTTACAAGGGCCACCTTGTAAGTCAAGGGTCCACTATAATTTTATATGCTTATTGTCATTTGTTTTTCTTTTCTTATTTTATTGGTTGCCATCTGCCATTTTTTCTTTTAACATTCTTTGTTCTTTTTACATTTTTGCTTTGTAGGAGCTCATTGCATATTAGGAATATGTTCCTTTCTTTTAGCATATGTACTTGAAAATATTTTTCTATTTGTCATTTTCTTTAAACTCTGAGGTGTTTGTTTACTATATGTAATATTTTTTAAAATTTCTAGTTTTTATGTACTTAAATTTTCCAGACTTTAAAGTTTCAGGCTTTCAGTTTGTGTGACATGTTAAGCATTTCTCACCTCAAGCTTTTACAAATTAACTCAACTAAATTACCTTTTATAACCTTTATGATATTGCTTTTACTGTTACATTTTTGATCCAACTGACTAGAATTTTAATAAAAAGAGTTAGAATTTGAACTAGCTTTCATCCCAAAAACAAACTGTAAGGTCAGTTGGGGTTCACTTATTAAATTATGACTTTCCCTATCTTGTTAACCAAATACCACATATTAAATTATAATCCATCTTTTCCCAAGTGATATTTATATTATAGACTAAATTACCACATATATTAGGTTCTATTTCTAGATTATATTTAATGAAATGTTCATATTAGAAGGCAATGACATTTAATGGATAGAGCTAACAGATCTGTCACCTCCAGGTTTTCTGATCTTTTGTCAATCACTTACCTTCATTACTCCTCCCTTTGTTCCTCCTCCTTCTCCTCCTCTTGTGAAATTTGAATTGTCCACCTACTCTTGAGAGATTTTGTGGTTTCAAATGAAATAATGTAAAGCAGTCCTTGTTTTGCCCAATAGTGCATTTCCATAATGACCAGGTAAGCTGAAACCATGCAAAGTGGTCCCATTCATTCATGGCAAAAATTGCTATTGTTTTCTGACATTGAAACATTTTATCAAAATGTCACAAACTCTCTTACTTTTGGCTATCAATATATAAGGGGGAATTACAAAGTTATAAAACTAGTATTAATAAACTGTTGTAAAACCTCAAAATGTTGAAAACTAAAGGGTTTTATTTCTTTCTAAAATGGTATCAAGAGTAGTTTGAGCAGTGTTTATCTTCTTGTGTGACTTGTGGTATGGATCATGTCTTTTTTCTATGCAGTGCTGAGTTGCCACATACTTTTCTAAGTTTGGATCAATTTTTGATATTTGATCTTTTTCCCTTCCAATATTTTTCAGCGTCCCTAAGAGTACCTTAAACCTGAAGGTGTTTGCCAAATGTTACTTCCTCTGGGATGTTGTCATTCTCTGCTTACAAACGCTTTCCTCTTTTGTCTTGGTTAGCCACCTTCTGAGTGGCAGTATTGTGAACATCCCCGTGGTCAGATACTTCTTCTAAACTCTCCTTACATGTCATTCCAACTTCACTTATTTCTTTGCTGTACATTGTCTATGTTGGCTACCTCCCTGTTTCAAAGATCCATTTTAGTAAAATGTCACACAATTTCTCATCAGGGAGGCAAGGTGGCAGCGCAAGTACACACTTGGCTGTTTGTGTATAAGCTGAGAAACAGATGTTCAGTGACCAGCCACTGACAGACTTCGAAAGAAGTGATGGAATTGATGCCTAGTCATGTTGCACATCTATCATTACATAGTAAACCTGTGAACTGAACAGCTGGCAGTGAAGTTTGTCCTTTCGGCCATTAAGCTCAGTCGATATACTGTGGTGACTTAAATTTAGATTGTGTTGTTGGGGAACTGGAGTTCTTTATTTTTTTTTAAATTTTATTAATGCATGTCTACAGTACATAATGATTACATTCACTGTAGGGAATTGCTACATGTACATGCCACATTTAAATTATTTTTCCTCTTCCCTCCACTGCCTTTTATTCTTCCAGCAAAAGATTCATTTATTTATAAAACTTATAAAGTGAATTATCATATATACAGATTGAAAACCAGACTAATAGGGCAAAGAACATATAAAACATGTAAGAGGATTATACTAAGTCAAGGTACTTTTAGATACATTGCCCACACTGGATTATGACACCTTTTTCTCCCCCCTCTCTCTTTTGCTATTGTCTCTGATTATTAATATATATATATATCTGAGATATATATATATCTATATATATCTCAGATATATATATATATCTCATATATATATATTATCTATCTCTATATAGTTTTTCATACAAGAGAAAGTATGTGATATTTAAGCTTGTGTGTCTGAATTACTTCATTTAACATTATGGTCTCAAAATGCATCCATTTTCCTACAAATGACTCAAGTTTAACCTTCTTTATGGCAGAGTAGTACTCCACCATATGTAAATACCACTTTTTCTATTCATTCATCTGTTGATGAACAGAGAGCCTGTTTCCACCATTTAGCTAGTATAAGTTGTGCTGCTATAAACATAGGCATAAATACATCACTGTGGTATGATATCTTTAACTCTTTTGGGAAGATTCCTAGAGGAAGGATAGCTGGGTCAAATGGGATTTCTATTTTTAGTTTCTTGAGGAATCTCCATACTGATTTCCATAGTGGTTGAATCAGGTGTTCTTTAACTAAATTTAGCACCTGAATTTCATACATATTGGAATTGTGCAAGGTGGGGAATGCTTGTATATCCCATGGTGTTTGGCACACATAATAGCTGCTCATGAAAATTAAATTCCCCTTTCTTGTGCTTCAGATAGATCAAAATTGACTTGTGCAAAGAGTCACTCAGTTCCTGCTAATGTTTTCCCCCCGATCAGTATGATTTTCCTCCCCAATTTGCAGCACCACTTTATATATAATCCTTTTAGGATGATTTTGGCTAGCTATCTTGATAATTTTTGATATGACGCAAGTGTTCATTGGAATTCATATTTGACATTTCCCACTATTTGTTTTATAAATGCATATGGTTTGAAATAAAATGTTTTCCTAAAAACATTTCCTAAATTCTGTAGGTGTGGTTAGTGGAACTAGTGTGTGTTATTAATGGGAGAGACCTAAGAAGGTGAGCACGCAGAAAGTCCATTCCAAGGATGATGTTTCAAAACGTTACTTATAAGGATATGAGACCTGAATTATTTATTGGTTCTATGAGACGAGGATGTTGAATTTATTGTGGAACCCTGAAGTGTGGCATTCCCTCTTCTTGCTTGCACCTCAGTGAAGATGCACTTCCTGGTATAGTGCTACTTCTTCACATACAGCCTCCATTTAGTCTGTGAAATGACTCAGAAATGTCAACTTTAGACATATCAGTTTTAGGTCACAGTTTATTTTCCACAGAAAGGTAGACCGCCATTCTCTAGTGGATGCCAGTTGCTGTTAAGTTAAACTTGCTAGAAACAATAGTAGTTCTCTGGCATGATGACTCTCGGGGCCATCTGCTAGGGTGGCACTGTGCCCACTCATAGGGTGGTGTGCCAGTTTCAACAGGGCACAGGTGCCAGCCAAACATAGGTTTAGGAGGATAGCCTGCAAGAACTCAGCAAAGAGGTCCTCCAAGTGGTTGGTGATGCCAAATTAGACCCACATGCTTCATTACAAGGGATCACATCTGTTGATGCTGTGGGCATTATATTGGCAATTAAGGCTGTTTTTTTTTTTCTGTTCCTTTATTTATTCTGACTCTGGACTGGGAATACCAAAAATCGGGAACAAAACTAGTTCTTGGCCAGAAAAATAATCAGTTCCCATGTCATTCCCTGATGTCCATCTTCGGCAATCCTAAACTTTATTCGAAATTATGTTAAACTAAACAACTAGCACAATAGCTTATGAGGCTCTGCTTTTGAAAGATAACATTTAGGAAATAACCAAGCAGGCCCATCTCTGATTATCAACAACATTGTAAGAATATATCTGCTGGAAGCAGAGATTGAAATCCTAGTTAAGCATGTGTTCCATGTATTATCTGTTATTTCTTTATTGAAGGATTATTTTCAACCAAGGATGAGACAGACCACAATGAGTCATTCATTATCCAGTGTTCTCTTTCAGGTCTGGGCTGCAGTTCATGGCTGGACTCCAGAATAGTGTTATTACACCTCTGTGTGTCTCAAACTACATTACAGGTTAGGTACATGATGCGCAAGGGAAACACAGCTATATAGGCCACATAGAAAGATAAAAAGTTGGAAATAATAGATTTTAGGAGCAGAGACAGAGCTACAGGGTGGGCCTTTCTTGCTCTATAATAAAGACCTGATAGTAGGTAAAAACCTGCCTTTTCATAATGAGGGGCATTTGAGAGTTTTTTTTACCAGCTACATTTGTTACCTCCAAAGATTTATGCACCCAGATTACAGATAAATTTATGGAAAGTTGATGAGTATTTTGGAATATAAGAAGTGGTTGGAAAATACAGTAACTGTTTAAATTTAAAAAAACGTATTATGTTTAAAATACACATTGCCAAGAATGATGTTCTTATTAAGTGTGTATGAAGCGAGGAGAAGTACTTTGAGGAAGGGTAGATGGCAGTCTGGGTTTCCGTAATAATTTTTTGTTAAAAATTTATGCATCCACCATAGCTTTTGATCACACCACATTATATTCCTGATCTTTTTTGGCTCCTGACTTGATGTGGCATATTTTTCCCTCTCTCACATGGGTAATGCTACTATACGCAGCAATCAGAATTAGGCACTCTGGTCCCTGTAGGGTGTTATTTCCCATCTAATCACAGGGCAAGATCAGAAGTAACCAGAATAGATATATCTCACAGCATCGAAATTATGGCATGGAAACAACATGAAGGGACATGGGTGATGGAAGAGGGAGACATAGAGGGTATGCACAGGGGCTTTGAGGTCACCAGAGCCCTGAGTTTGAATCCCAGCTCTACCACTAAATCCTATTGTGAGCTGTCTGACTTTGGGCACACCATCGAACATGCCTGGTCCTCAGTTGCCTGACTTGCAAAATAAAAACAATAGTACATGTATAAGGTGACTGGCACATGACAGGCACTCAAAATGGTAGCTATTAATATTAGGGTAACTATTCTTATGGTGTAGATTCGAGGAAAGGATAGCAAAGGTGACTTTATTTTGGCAGCATAGAACCTAAGAGGACCCACTGAGCACTACTTCAGATCCATTCTGGAAAGCTATTGCTGGTTTCCTGTCACAGTCCCCATAATTGGCTTTCCTCCTATTTAGTGTTAAGAAATATTTCACACAGAAACTGAATATATGAGTGTATGTGTGTATACACGCACACATACAAATATTGTATAATCTTGTATCAAGTTAAAGGAAATTGCAATGAACAGGAATGAACCCCCACCCTAAAGCGTAAGAAGCAAACATTACAAATACCATTGAATTTTCCCCTGTGCCACCCTTACCATAATTATGCCCTCTCTCACCCAAGAGGAGCAAACATTGCTTTGATTTTTCTTTTTCCTTTGTCTATTTTTTTCTGTTATAATTTTTCTATTTATATATTAATTGGTACATTTTAGGTATACAATACGTTTACATTTATCCTTGGGTGCTTGTACCTGTACATGATGTATCTTGGTTCTTATTTTTTCCCC
>NW_004624883.1:861206-871219 GCF_000247695.1 Heterocephalus glaber
TTTAGCTATTACAAACTGTGCTGCCATAAACATAGGTGCACTTATATCACTGTGTTATGATTCTTTTAATTCTTTGGGGAAGATACCCAGCAGGGGAATAGCTGGGTCAAATGGGTGTTTTCTGTTATAATTTTATCATAGGTAAATACTTAAGCAATATATTGTCAGTGTTTTGTAGCAGTATATGAATAGTGTCATCCTGCCTAATTTTTTTCTGCAAGTTGCACTTTTCAATCAACGTTATATTTGGGCAACTCATCCATAACTATGCATACAGTTACAGTTTATCCATTCTCATTTACATATTTCATAGAATACCTGTAACATTATTGACCTGTTCTTTTTCTTTTCTTTCTTTCTTTTTTTTTTTTGGTACTGGGGATCAAATTCGGGTCCTTGCGCTTGCACAACATGCGGCGAAACCACTGAGCTAAATCCCCGGCCCCTGACCTGTTCTTTTTCGATGGCTATGTGGGTTTATTCACATATTATTTTCTTCTAATGAATCTTTTTATACATTTTTCTTTTTTTAAATAAAATTCTTTTATTGGTACACTGTAGGTATACAACACAATTACATTTCTCATTGGGAATTGTACCTTTACATAATGCATCTTGGCTCTTATTTTTTCCCCATTCCTAGCCCTCCCTTCACCCCCTCCACCCTTCCCTATTTACAAAGACTTTATTTCCACTTTTTCCATTTCTCATCATTTTTGCTTTCCCTTCTTTCCTTTCCCCTGCCCCTCCCACTACCCCTACCCCTTTGGACCTTTTCTTCCTACTTTGCATTATTGATTATTCATTTTAATCATTGGTACATTTTTCTTTATATATATGTAAAAAAGTTTATTCAAGTACATCTCTAAGAAACTTAACAGTTTTAGGGTATGGTAATTTTAAACTTTCTTTCTTTCTTTCTTTCTTTCTTTCTCGCTTGCTTTCTTCCTTTCTTTTCTTGGTGATTGGGTCTTGCTTGCTATGTAGCTCTGGTTGGCCTTGAACTCACTATGTAACCAAAGCTGGCTTCAAACTCAAGGGAAGCCTCCTGCCTCAGCCTCCCAAGTGCTAGGATTATGGGTATGCACCACCACGCCCAGCTTCAACTCTTTAAAAGAATGTAAAATTTTTTTAAAAAGGTCCAAAAGGGAAGGGGAAGGAGAAGTGGAATGTGTAAAGGAAAGGAAAGAAGGGAAAGGAAAAAATATGAGAAAAGGAAAAAATGGAAACAAAGTCTTTGTAAATAGGGAGGGGTGGAGGGGGTGAAGGGCGCACAGGCAATGGGGAAAAAATAAGAACCAAGGTACATCATGTACAGGTACAAATTCCCAATGATGAGTGTCATCATATTGTATACCTAAAATGTACCAATAAACTTAATAAAAAAGCCCCAGAAAAATGCAATCTATTTTGTAACTTTAACAATATAAAATTAAATGTTGTCTGTCTAAAAAAAGAAACTGACATCAATTGAGACCCTGACCTAGCAATATTTAAAATTCTTGCTTCAGATTCTCACCAGATTGTCATATTGTCAGACAAAAATGTTTGCCAATCTGGTGGGATTAAACTATGCCTCTTTGGTTCTAATTTGTGTTTTCCTTATTATTAATAAGAGAGAGCATCTTTTCATTTTTTGACATTCATTTTTATTATTCTGCTAATACCTGCTAAATATCTGCTGAGGTGTTTTGCCTGTTTTCCTACTGGGTTATTTGAATGACCCACTTCATCTTAGTAACACTTTGGACCTTAAAGTTGATTTTATCTGATACAAATAGGAATTCTTGCTTTCTTTGAGGTAGCATTGGCATAATGAAGCTTTTCCCTTTCTATGACTTTGAACCTTTGTGGTATTTTATGTTTTAGATGCATCTCTTGTATCTGTGCAAACCTGTTGGACTTTTTAAAAATTCATATTAAAAACCATTGTCTTTTAATTGGAGGATTTGGTTCACTTATATTTAATGTAATTATGAATAAATTTGGTTTTAAATCTATTCTTATATTTTCAATTAGTCTTACCAGTTCCACTTAATTTTCCTTTCATCATTGTTGCCTTTCAGAGTGATTGCATGTATTTCCATTCCTTCTCCTGCATTCATTTAGAAGTTATATATCTTGCCAGGCATACTAGCACATGCTTATAGTCCCTGCACTCAGAGGCTGAGGCAGGAGGATCACCATGAGTTTGAGGGCAGCCTGGACTATGCAGTGAGTTTAAGGCCAGCCTTAGCTACATAGTGAAACTCTGTCTCCAAAAACAAAATAAAACAAACAAACCCCCCAAAATATGTATCTTATAGTTATTACTGTATTTTAATGATATTATAAATATTTTATTTGTATTAGTTTGGTTTATAATATGCATACTTAATTTTTAAAAGCCTTCCACAATTTTATCCTTCTCCAGGGGAGAATAAAGAACTTAAGACATTTTACTCTGTTTGTCCTCCTTCTGTCTTGTATTACCATGAAATATTACATTTTGATTTTGTTTTAAGCCAACTGGATGTCCTTTTCATTTCATGTACACATATTTTATTTTTATTTTTAAAATTTGCATTGGCTCATGTTTGCAGTACATAATGATTGCATTTCTTATGTGGAGTTGGTACATGTACATAACACATGTTTATTTTCTCATCTTCTTTCCCTCCTCTCCCACATCCCTCCTTCCATCTCTTGATTCCATTTCCATTTAAGAAAGATCTCTCAACTTCCCATTATCTATCCTTATTTTGCTCTTTATTTATAATTTGGGTTTCTCATATAAGAGAAACCATGCAATATTTAAAGTTGTGTGTCTGATTTATTTCACTTAACATTGTGGTCTCAGGGTGCATCCATTTTCCTACAAATGACTCAAGTCTATGTTTCTTTATGGCAGAGTGGTACTCCACTGCATGTAAGTACCATATTTTCTTTATACATTCACCTGTGGATTTACATCTAGGCTGCTCCCAAGATTTAGCTATTATGACTCGTGCTGCTATATATATGGGTATGCATGGATCACTGTACTATGAAGTTTTTCTTAACTCTTTTAGGAAGCTACTTAGAAGGGGATCACTGGATTTGTTTACTACAGGTTCATACAGTCAATGCTCATTATATAGTGTACCCTCAAGTTCTGATCGTCCTGACATACGAACAACTTGGGTTAATTAGGTTAATGGAAGATTCATCTGTCTCTTGTTATCTATAGCATGTACCCAGGTAAACATCCAGATCTCAGCTGTATTGACTTACAACCAACTTGAGTTACAACCAGCCCGCAGGAACTGATTCAGTTCGTAAGTCAAGGGCCCACTGTATTTGCTTACACAGTACTTCCTGCTTCTCAGACCATCCATCTGTAATCACTATCTGCTTGAAGTCTATCTTTCAGAATTTCCCTTGGTGAAGCTCTGTTTGTAGCAAATTCTGTTGTTGATGATTTAAAAAGCATTTATTTCCATTCTTTCTTGAAATATATGTTTTCTGAGTATAGCATTTCTGCTAGCACATTGAAAATTTTATTCCACTCATCTTTGGCTTCCACTGTTGGTATTTTTCTGGCTTGTTTAAAGGTTTTCTCTTTTTCTTATGATGTCTTTAGGCATAGGTTTCTCTCTTTTTTCCTTGGTAGGAGTCATTGTGCTTCTGGAACCTGTGAATTATTGTTTATTAGTTTGGGGAATTTCTCAGCTATTATTTCTCAAGTATTGTCTCTCCTCTAATTTTCCCATTTCCCCCCCTCTGGGACTCTGATTAAACTTATGTGAAAACTTCACATACCGTATTCCATATCTCTTAGCTTCTCCTTCATGTTTTCAGTTTCTCTGCACTCCAGTCTGAGTGATTTTTTCACAATCCTTTCGTCATCTACATTTAATCTGTTCCTTAAGCCGTCCATTATGATTTGGTATCAGTAGTTATATTTAAATCCTATTTTTATTTTTAATTATCAAATATTTGTGTTCATTGTTGATAGTCTTGTTTCCTGCTTATTTTTGCTTCTTTTTTATTTATTTGAAGGTCCATTTTGTTGTATACTCTACCATCAGTAATAACTAAAGTAATAAAAGGTCTAAATTTGTTCTTCCTTGTTTTTTCTGACTCTTGTTCATAGTTTGTTTCCCTTAGTGATTATTACTTCATACTTTTATTTAGCAAAACTGAATCTGTGGAACTCCTATAGGTCTGGGTTGACAGTGCTTTATTCATCGACTATTTGTGTGTTTTGCTGTTTAACAGGGATGCTACAACACTGGGATAACTTCTAGGCTTTGTGTTTTCTAATCATGATAGTTGGATAAACTTAAATCCCATCCCCTTCTAAAGCAGGTCTCTGGGAACAAATTCTTGGGTCGATGGTGTAGTACGGATTCCTACTGTTAATATTAATTTCTGTCCATCTGCTGCTGTGGCCAAGAAGGGTTTTCTTGTCGGCTTGTGCTGATGGCTGACAGATTTTGTTTGGCCCTCCTCTAATGGTGTAGTCCCCTTAAGAGGGCCAGATTTAAGGAGGAATCTCAGGTGTAGCTTTTCCAATTGCCTAGACACAAGAATTAGGATTATATTTCCAGCTTCTAAAACACTAGGTAACCGGCATGAATATTTTTGCTCTGAGCCTTCCTTACTTGTAAGACTGCTTCCATCTCCTCCTGTCTGACTTCATTCTTCTTTCCATCCCCCAACTCCCATGGATTTCATTCACTGTTTTGAGAACTCAGCAAAACATTATAAAATACAGTGGACCCTTGCCTTATGAACTCAATTTGTTTGCAAGGGCTCGTTGTAACTCAAGTTGGTTGTAAGCCAAGACTATGTTCCCCATAAGAAATAGTAGAAATACCTACAATGTGTTCCAAACCTTTCAAAGCACCCCTTAACTAATAAGCACCACTTTTCATAATAAAAAGGGTGGTATAATATGTGTCATTTACCAGAAACACGGATAATTTTCCTCTTGTATTCACCAAAAAGTTATAAAATGTGCCTAGTTTATCAGAAACAACAATTTCATGCCATACTCACCATTCAAGTTGACGTCTTTGGCTTGCAGGAAGGGAGGATGAAATGGAAGGTGGTTATTGTTTGGAAGGAGCGTCCCCTTCCATAAGAACATCAGGAATCTGGCTCTCTGGTGTCCTTTCTCTCCTTGGGAGAGTCTGTAGTCCACTAGAGTCTGCTTCTTGCTCACTAGGTCTCATCCTTTTCAGAACTAAAAACTCATCTAAGGTTGTCTGTTTGTGTCTTTTCTTTAGCACTGTTCTGTAGTATGACATGACACTGTCATTACGCAAGTGAATGCAATGATTGGCTTTTTCTCTGTCTGGGTGGGTCTTCTCTACAAATGTTTGTAGCTCTGTCCATTTCTTCAGGATTTCCTTCATTTCAGAAGAAGGACTTTGCTGCACTAATTGTTGATACTCCCCTTCCTCTTCAGAAAGCTCCTCAGCTGCCATTCTCTGTTGCTCAGCCAGGAGTTGCTGAAGTTCCGCTGCAGACAATTCCTGAGTGTTCCTCCACCAGTTCCTCAACATCGCCACTGTCTACCTGCAAGCCTATGGACTCTGCTATAGTGACAAGGTCATCAAACACAGAGTCAACTGAAGGCTCAGGCTCCTCTACACAGCCTTCAAAGTCTCTCTCCTGTATAATTTTAGGCCACGCTTTTTTCCATGCAGATCTCAGTGTCCTTAGAGACTTTGGCCCAGGATTTCTCAATTAACCCCATACAGGGAAGACTGGCATTAAGGTCATAACTCAAGACTTTGGTTGTAAGTTAAAACTAAAAGTCCAGTCATAACCCAAGTTGATCTTATGTGAGGCCAGTTGTAACTTGAGGGTCCACTGTATCATGCTGCATTCAGAAGTTTTGAAGTAACAGGGCATTTAGAATATGTCATTCATAATGTTGCTGACACAGAATTCTACCTCTTTCTTTCTCTCAAATTGTAGTCCTTTTCTTCTTGTAAGTCAACATTTTTTATGTTCTTGATCTTAGCTCTGTCTTCCTCCTCCCAAACCTGGTTCTATTTTCTTTTATATTATTCTATTTTACCTTCAACATTTCTTCCTTTCTATATCCAAATACCCTCATGTACTCACCCTTCTAAGAAAAGCTTCCATTGGCCCTAATACCTCTCAACTTATTATTTGATCTTTCCTATTTCTTTAATTAATCAGATAAATATTAGAAATTAGCTTTACAGCAGCAACTATGCTGGGATTCAGGTTCTGTCGACCAGAGTTAGGGAAAACAGAAATAGCTTCCCCCAGACATGACAAACTTTCATTGTGCAGTGTACTTTCTGCCTGTACTTCCTTAACATTGTTAGCCTCATCTCATTGCTTAAAAAACTATCTTGAATGATGCTCAATGACTAAATCCTATGATTCTTCTCTTCTCACTTAAAACATATCTCAGTAGCAGGCAGAACTTGTTGATACCAACCCTGTCCCTCCCCTAAAACCTTGGAACTAGTGGATTTCTCTCATTTTATATACAGAGATTTGCCCAATCCTACACCATAGACCTTTATCTGGAACATATTTTACCCATCTTTGTTCTGTCTGAAGACACAGCTCTAGCTGGGGCCTTCAGCATCTCTTGACTAAGTCATTGCAGCACTATGCCCAGCCTCTGTCCCAGCTCCATCCTTACCAAAGCTGCTGCTTCCATTCAAGAGTGCTCAGCCCGGGGTCGGGGATTTAGCTCAGTGGTTTCGCAGCCTGCACCTGCTGCGCAAGCGCAAGGACCCCAGTTGGATACCCCGTACCAAAAAAAAAAAAGTGCTCAGTCCTAGTTTTCCATTAGAATCACCTGAGGTGCTTTAACAAATGTTAATGCCCAAGTCCCACCCCTCAAGATTTCTAATTTAATGGGTAAGGTAGGGGGTTTTATGCATAAGGGTTTTTGGTTTTAAAGGTCCCCAGGTGATTCTAATATGCATCCAGGATTGAGATCTATCGCTCTAATCTAGTGGTTCTCACACTTTGGAGTGCATCACACTCCCCTGGAGGGCTTATTCAAACAGGCTGCTGGGCACCACCCCTGGATTTTCTAATTCACTAAGTCTGCAGCAGGCCTGTGTGTCTAACCGGCGCTCAGGTGAACATGATGCTGCTAGAAGACAAGTGACCATAGCTCTAGTTCTACAGCCACATCAATTTTCCTAAACAATGGATCTCAGTATCACTCCTCTGCCCTAAAACCTGTAAGAATTCCCTATCATCTATCAAAATAAGTACAAAGCACTCTTCCAGGCCTTCAAAGCCCTTTGCCATCTGATCCTATACTGCTAAATTGCCTTTTACTTCCCCTCTGCTTCATCCAAACAGGCCACTGGCTCTGCTGTGAACACATCCAGCACTGTTTTGCCTCCATATATTTACTCATTTTGTTATCTTGCCTGATGCTCTTAGACTCATGCATTTGTCTGTTAAAATTCCATTTCTTCTTCAACATCCATCTCATATACCTCTCTCAATGATACACCCTTTTCCTTATACCACCTTCCAATATAAACACATGCTCATTAGTTCATTCATTCCTTATCATAGTTTTCCTATTCCCCAAATGGATCTCTCGAAAATTTTTGTACTATCCCAGTCTGTCCGACAAGATCTGCTTCATACTTTGCTAACAAGTCTTCATGATTAACTACTCCTGTCATTTAGCCCATGAAATTCTAAATGCCTGGATGGCAAGAAATTCACTCTATTTACACTTTTACACTCTATAGGGCCACAGGGGTGATATCAGAAAAGTAGGCACACTTCTGTGGGAGAATTTGTCATCTGACTGGGGGACTGGAGAGGTGTATGAACATAATCACAGTCTGGGTAACTTGATCAGAGACTGGTTGCAGAACACTTCTGTTGCTTCTGCACAGTGCCTGCCCCCTGCTGGGAAGCAGCACACTAAAGACAGCTCGCTTCTCCAGAGGTTCTACTATGCTTGGAGTTTTGAGTTTCTTTCCTCTGGAGAATTTGGATATCATTTTGTGAATGCTGGAAGGGAAATATTGTTCAAGAGGAGCATCAAAAAGTACAAATTAGTTACCGCAATGGAAGGGACTGCCCCAAATTTGTATACAAGTCAACAAATCAGGACTTCTGTCAGATATTTTATTGTTGCATGCTTGATGCTGCTATCTATCTACATTGTCCATTCTCAGCTTTCACTGATGGGATTTAACCATTTAATCATTATTTTAAAAACATTTTTGCACACTTCACTGTTCAAAGAATTTGAGACGGTTTATACTGTTTACCCAATATGAATCAGATGTATGGGAAGTAAAAATAGTTTTTAAAATTAAGGCTATAGAAAGAACAATGCTAATACATACATACATGTAAAAGATCAATAGCTATAGCTGTATCTCAGAGTTGGTTCTGAGATTCCTGGAAGCTAAAGAGAGACATTGTCAATTCTACCAGGATTGTTTTGAAATTCAAATAATGAAAACAGCCTTTTTAAAGAAAAGAATTACCACAAAATGTCTGTGCTATATTAATTACTTTCATTATATTTTATGAGACTACACAAAACATAAAAGAGGGTATAAACTTGTCGTGTAGACTCAGAACAACTATGAAACTGAAAAATATAAAAGGGGTGATCAAAATATATGGTGAATGTTTAAGCGTTAAAAAAGTTTATTGTAGGGCCGGGGATTTAGCTTAGTGGCACTGTGTGTGCCTCAAAAATACAAGGTCCTGAGTTCGATTCCTGGTACCAAAAAAAAAGGAAAAAATTTATTATAGTAAAAAAATATGGGCATTAATACCTCCCAAAATACTCCCCTTCACTTTGAACATACTGATCCCATTGTTCTTGCCACTTTCTCAAGCAGTTCTGGAAATCCTGGTTATGGCTGTGTCTAGATGTTCCCTTAAAGCCTCATTCGGTCATAGGTGGGGCTTTTTCAGAGGTGGCTGGATCTAGAATGTGTAATGCTGGGATTGATTCATGGTGCAATTCTAGGAGTAAGGGAACTAGGATTAAGGGTGTGAGTGCTGCCCACCTTAAGTAGTCTGCATAAGATGAAAGGGGCAGGAAGATGCGTTAAGGCCCCTTGCCTTGCTACTTTTTGCTGTTTCTCCTCAGTTACGCCCCTCTGCCATGTGCCACCCTGCCTAGGAACCAGCCAACTATAGACTGAAACCTCTACAAACTTTGAGCTAAATAAATGTTTCCTCTCTTAACTTATGGGTATTGGGCATTTTGTCTCAGCAATGAGAAAAGTAACTAAGACAGTCCTCTTTCCTGAGTGTGTTTATAAAGTATGACAAAAAATTATGGAGAATACTGCTGCTTCATGCCACGGAACAGAAAGGCATGCGCATAAAAATGTTCTCATCCACCTTGTTTACCAGATCTGGTGTTGTGAAATTCCTGGGTCTTCCCCAAAGTCAAAATGACCATGAAAGGTGAATATTTTGAATCAGTTCAGGTAACATAAGCAACCATGAGAGTGCAAGTAAAGACATTCATAAAAGAGGACTCCCAGAACTGCTTCAGAATGTGCTAAGGATGATGGGGTAAGTGTGTTCAAAGCAAGGCTGATTGTGTTGAGAGAATTAACCACAATGGAGCTTTTATTGTAAAAAATTTTAAAACCTTTAAACATTCACTGTATTTCTTTTGTTTAATTCTTTTATGGGTACATTTTAGGTATACAATACATTTACATTTATCATTGCATATTTGTACCTGTACATGATGCATCTTGGTTCTTATTTTTTCCCTAGTACTTGTTCTCCCTTCACCACCTGCACCCTTCCCTATTTAAAAAGACTTTGTTTCCATTTTTTTCTTTTCTCATAACTTTTCCTTTCCCTTCTTTCCTTTCCCCTTCCCCTCCCACTTCCCCTACCCTTTGGACCTTTTCTTCCTAATTCAAACTATCAGTTATTCGTTTTAATCATTTTAATCCTTATTTACACTTTCAGTTTCTCACACCAGAGAAACTATTTGGTATTTACACATGTGTGTCCTATTTATTTCACTTAAG
>NW_004624883.1:873264-902807 GCF_000247695.1 Heterocephalus glaber
CACTTGCTTCCAGGAATGAATTTGGAAGCCTTGCTTCCCTTTCAATTTCCTTGATGAGTTTAAAGAGTAATGGTGATAGTTCTTCTTTAAATGTCTTTTAGCATTCATCACTGAAGCCATCAGAACCTGGGCTTTTCTTTGTTGGTAAATTTTTACTTACATTTTCAATTTCACTCATTGTCATTGGGGTGTTTAGAATTTCTATGTCTTCTTTATTTAACTTTGACAATTTGCATGTATCTAGCAATCTGTTCATTTATTCTGTGTTTTCCATTTTATTAGAGTACAGGTTCTCAAAGTAGGTATTGGCGATCCTCTGGATTTTTGCTGGATCTGTTTTGACTTCACCTTTTTCATTCTTAATTGCATAGATTTGAGTCTTTTCTTTCCTTTTTTTAATAGGGTTGGCTAAAGGTTTATTGATTTTATTTATTCTTTCAAAAAACCAACTCTCTGATTCATTGATTTTTTTTGTATTGTTCTCTTATTCTCCATTGTGTTGATTTCTGCTCTGATCTTTATAATTTCCTCTCTTGTGTGAGCTTTGGGTTTGTTATGCTCTTCTTTTTCTAGATGCTTGAGGTTCAGCATTAGGTTGTTTATCTGAGCTCGCTCTGTTTTCCTAATATGGGCATTCACTGCTATGAATTTCCCTTGTAGAAATGCTTTCATTGTGTCCCATAGATTTCTGTATGTTGAACTGGCATTATCATTTACTTGTAGAAACTGTCTAATTTCTTCTTTAATTTCCTCTGTGACCCATTGGTTGTTCAGGAGAGTGTTATTCAATGTCCATGTGTTTGTGGGGGTTTTCTGGTTTCTTGTGCTATTGATCTCCAATTTTATTGCACTATGGTCTGGGAATATACAGGGGGTAACTTCAATTCTTTTACATTTACTTAGACATGTCCTATGAGCTAGCATGTGGTCTATTTTGGAGAATGACCCATATGCAGCCAAAAAGAATGTATATTCTGATTTTGTGGGTTGGAACACTCTGTGAACATCTATTAAATCCATTTGTTCAATAGTTTGGTTCAGTTCTAGAATTTCGTTGTTGATTTTTTTTCTAGATGATCTGTCTGTTTATGACAGTGCTGTGTTGAGGTTCCCCACTATAATTGTATTACTGCTTATTTGGTTTTTCATGTCCATTAATATTTGTTTGGTATAGTTGGGGGCATTCATAGTTGATACCTATAAATTTATGATTATCATCTCTTTCTCTTGGATTGTTCTCTTCACAAGGATGTAGTGACAATCTTTGTCTCTCTTAATTACTTTTGCTTTGAAATCTACTTTGTCTGCAAATAAGATTGCTACCCCTGGTTTTTTCCAGGTTCCTGTTGCGTGGAGAACTGTTTTCCATCCTTTTACTTTCAGTCTATGAATTTCTTATCCTTGTCATGTTGTTTTACTGTTGTTACCTCATTTATTTTTTACTTTTCCCCCTTAGTTTCTTGCCTTATCTTGTGGCTTCCCTCTGTTGGGCCTTATGGAGTTGTGACCTTCATTGTCTTTTTCTATGATATTGTTTAGAATTGTTTGGAGTGCTGGTTTGGTGTTCATGAAATTTCTCAGGTGTTGTTTGTCATGGAAATATCTAATTTCCCCATCAATTTTGAAAGATAATTTTGCAGGACACAACAGTCTAGGTTGGAAGTTATTTTCTTTTAGGACTTGAAATACTACACTCCATGCTCTCCTTGACTTGAGCATTTCTGTTGAGAAGTCTGCTGTAATTCTGATGTGTTTTCTTTTGTAGGTGATTTGTTTCTTTTCTCTAGCTGCTTGTGGTTTTGTTCTTCTGTTGCATTTCTGGGATCTTGACTATTAAATGTAATGTCTAGGTGTAGATTTTTTTTGATCATGGCTAGTTGGAGTTCTATATGCCTCACTTATTTGTATGTCCACTTCTCTATCTCTGTCTGGGAAGTCTTCTACTATTACTTCTGTGAACAGTATTTTTTATGTCAGCTGTACGCTCTCCTGTTTTTTCGGGGACTCCTATCAGTCTTGTGTTATTCTTCTTTGCATCATCTACCAGCTGCTGGATTGATTTCTCGTGGTCCCTTACTATTTTGAAGAAATCTCTGTTTTCATGGTCACGAACTGCAATCCTTTCTTCCTTATCTGGTATTGTATTTTCACATTCCCTTTATCTGCTATGCATACTTTCAATGGAGTTTAGAATCTCCTGGATATCTGTTTGAATCTGTTTCATGGATTCCATTTCTTTCTTATGTTGGGTGATCGTGGTTTCCATTTCTTTCTTATGCTGGTCATTCCTGGCTTCCAGCATGTTTCTGAGCTCATTTATTATCTGTTTCTGTTCTAGAGCTTCTAATCTTGTCTTTCACTCTGCTCACCATCTCTGTAGTTGTCTGGGAGATTATATCTGTTTTGAATTTTTCTAGAGCCTCATTCATCTCTTTTGTTACTTCCTGTGCTATCAGTTTAGGTTGTCCAGCTGGTTGATTATCAGACTTTTCCACCTCGTTTCCCCCAGAATTTGCCTTTGGTGGGGTGGAAGTCTGAGTTTGTGCCTTGCTTAAATGTCTTCTCATTTTTGTTTTTGGTATTGTCCTTGGTTTAATTCCTGGGTTGATACTTCGAAATTCCTTATTATAAGTATCTTTGTTGCTTGTATTTAGAACCCTTATGAAATGATTGCTGCTCAGAGCTGTCTTCCAGATATAGCTGGTCTTTAGGTTTTGAGTCTCTAATGACTCTGAAGCTATCTCATTTTCATTATACCAGGAAGGACAACTGATTAGATCAATCACAACACCTAAGCACAAGTGATACAATCAGCAACACCATAGAATCAAGCATAGCTTAGAAAATGACAATTGTGGTAGTTACTATACTATCACTTTTAACTGTGTGAATTAAATCAAAATCGAGGACCAGCCCACCATATGTTTATAGTGAATAAATTCTTCAATACAGCAACGGTACCCTTCAGGATGGGGAGTTAGAAGCTGTTGGGGAGGGAGGGATAGATAGGTGGAAGGATAGGGAAAGGTTAGCAGTGAGGCCAGAGGACACAGGAAGATCACGCAAACTCCAGGGAACTGTTGAAGACAAGAGGAAAAGACAGATTGAAAGAACAAAGATGAGAACAGAACAACCTAACAACAATAGGGAGGCTAGTAGTTGTATTTACTTTTCTTTAAAATTAATTACAGTTGAGAGAAGGAAAAAGAGAAGAAAAGAAAAATAAAGAAGAAATCTGAATTACAGCCAGAACAGGAACACAAAGGGAGATGAAGAACAATGTGGGACAGTGAGAGAAAGAGTGAGAGAGAGAGAAAGAAAAGAGAAAAGAAAAAAAAAAGAAGAGAAAAATAAAAATGTGAATAGTAGACAAAAATTAAAAATAAGCAAAAAAAAATTGAAAATAACTAATAAAAATAAAAATGAAGGGCCTCCTCCTTCAGGGTATGTCTCTGCTGTCACAATAGACAACATGGGCAGCAGTGTGCAGATATAAATCAATGAGTCTCAGCAAGCCAGTAGCAGACCTGTTATATTCAGGCAGATTTCTGGCTGCAAGTCCCAAGTTGAGCTCCCTGTCCTCCTGCAGGGTTGAACTCTGCAAGGCTCTACTGCAGGTTCCAGTTGCCCTTCCCCTGAAGATAGTCCAGGTTCCAATGGGAGGTGATGGTCCCTCCAAGTTACCAAGCACAGTGGTCTGGTGTGCCTTTATTGCAGAGATTCTCTTCACTTTCCTGGTGGGCTTCATTTCTGGTCTATTTTCTGGAGCTCAGGACAATGGCCTTTATGTCCCTCTGTGCCTCTGTAGTGTGGAACCAGGTAGTGGCACAGCCAGGAGGCCAGGGATGAGGGGTGCAGCTGCAGGCACCCGTGAGGCTAAGCTGGTTGCTGGTGGGTTGGGCATGGGGATGGATCGGGGCTCCACTCTGACGAGGCCCTCACCGTCCTCACCATCCACTGGCTGGTCCCATTCATTATATTTTTAATCTTATCTCATATAAACAAGGAAGACTACAAAACCAATGACATCCAAAATAATTATATTAATTTATTAGGCAGATAATGATATTTTCTATAATTAAAAGTTCAATGTTGGGCCTAATAGAAGAAAGATGCATTAGTATCATTTATTTTCCATTTGTCTTAGACTTTTTTTTTTTGCATGATGGGCTATCATTTGTGTCATCATTGTTATCATTATTGTTATTTTTCCTCTTTAATAAGGAAATCACTTTCAACTATACAAGCAGGTGTTGTTGGGTCAATTGACCAGTGTACTCCAAAATTGACCAATTTATCAATATATCATTAGATTAAAATTCTTTACCACATTTTTTCCATTAAATTTATTGGTACATTTTAGGTATACAATACAGTTACATTCATCAATGGGATCTTGTATCTTTACATGATATATCTTGGTTCTTATTTTTTCCCCATTCCCTTGCCCTCCCTTCACCCCCTCCACCCTTCCCTATTTACAAAGACTTTGTTTCCATTTTTTTCCTTTTCTCAAAGCTTTTCTTTTCCCTTCTTTCCTTTCCCCTACCCCTCTCACTTTCTCTACTCCTTTAGACCTTTTCTTCCTATTTCACAATATCAATTATACATTTTGACCCTTATTTACATTTTTTCACACCAGAGAAACTATTCTGTATTTACACATGTCTGTCCTATTTATTTCACTCAAGAGTATGGCCCCAGTGTGCATCCACTTAGCTATAAGTGTCTCTAGTTTCTTGTTCTTTATGGCTGAGTAGTACTCCATTTAATAGAAAAACCACATCTTTATCCAGTCTCCAATTGATTGGCAATTGGGCTGTTTCCAAGTTTTAGCTATTACGAACTGTGCCCATATAAATATGGGTGAGCATATATCACTGTTTTACCACATATTTTTTACTACTCTTGCTGTGACTGACTTCAGAAAAGTGAGTAGTCCATGTATTCCAAGTGTACTCTATTATGTGCATGGCATACAGTTGATAAGCAACAGGAACAGTTTTGAATTGTCTCAAAAATGCATGAATTGGATAACTTTGGGAAAATTAGTTAATTTCTCTGTTCCTCTCATCATCTGCAAAATAGGTAAGAGTAGTATCTATTATTAGGATTGTTGGAAAGAAAAAATGAGAGAATGCATGTAATATGCCTTATCAGTCAAGGTTTCATTAGACAAGCAATACGGATAAGAGATAATATGTTAAGCAACTCACAGCACAGAGTTGGTTTTAATCACATGTTGGAGTTGGCTAACCAAGTTGGAATAAATAGGGAAGACTCTTAGGAAGGGTAGGCTAGAATTCTTCAGCATAAACTAAAGCTGTGGCCATAGACAGCAGAGTTCTGTTTCCCCAAGGGAAGCGTCAGCAGGCTTTCCACCTGGTTGAATTGCGGCCACCAGATTATGCAGAATAATTTTTCTTAAACTTGACTCATGGTAGCCTTTATTCTCACCTGTGAAACACCTTCCCGGCAGCACCTGGACTAGTGTTTGATTGTATCACTGGGGATTGCAACCTAGAAAAGTTGACCATCATAGTGCCTCATGTGGCTTTATGGTTTCCATCTAGAATGCCCGTAAAGGTATCCTGTGTTCAGAGGTGGGGTTTTGGGAAGGGGATTAGATCATGGGGATTGTCTCAATCACTCTCGTGTCTCTGAGACACAATAACTGACACACACAGCTTAAAGGAGAAGTGCTTTATTTTGGCTCCTGGGTACAGCTCAGGGTTGGCTCGCTGTCAGGCACAAACAGCATAGCAGAGGGGCACAGTAGAGGAAAAGTTGCTCATGTCATGGCCACCAGGAAGCAGAGGAGGAGGGGTAGGGAGGGAGATAGACCATTGCAAGCATCCCCCTGTTGACCTACCTCTAACCAGGCCCCAACTTCAAATGGCAATCAGCTATAGCACCCCATAATCCAGTCACCTCCACAAGCCCTGCCCCTGAGCACATGAGCCCATGGGGGGGCATTCTTGAACTCAACCATGACAGGGGTGTTAAACTCGTCAGTGGATTTAATTTGATGAATCCAGAGCTGAATATGCTCTCAGGAGGCGGTGCATGCTCAGAAGAGGGGAGTCACTGGAGGCATGTCTCAGAATGGTGTATTCGTGTCGCTGGTCTTCTCGTCTCTCTCTGCTTCGCGACCACCATGATGTGAGTAGCTTTTCACCAGTCATAACCCTCCACCATGCCATTCCTGGAGCTGGCTGACTGTGGAATAAAAACCATGAGCCAAAATAAACCTCTTCTCCTTTAAGTTGTGGGTGTCAGGTATTTTGTCCCAGCAAGGAGAAAGTGATTAAGACACATGTCATGATGATTACTTTTAGGTGTCATTTACTGGATTTTGAACAAGCATTATTTGGGGTGTGTCTGTGAGATATTTGCACAGGAGATTAGCATGGGAATCAGTGTGGAGCAGGCAGGGAAGGCCTGGGCCCATGATGCCTGGGCAGAACGAATCCCGAGGTGACATGGTGCTTCCCCAGCCTGGGACAGCAGAACTCCAGGCTGCCTGGGCTTTGGACTCCAACACTGAGATCACACTCAGCCACCTGGTTCTTAGGCTTTCAGCCATAGACTGACAGTGACACCATTAGCTTCTCTGGTTCTGAGACCTTCAGACTTGGACTGAATTCTGTAGTGGCATCCCAGGGTCTCTAATCTGCAGACAGCCCATCGTGGGACTTTGTAGTCACCGTAATTATGTGAGCCAGTGCCTTCAGAAATGCTCTGTGAAATCTCAGTCTCAGTCTCTCTGTCTCCCTCAGTCTGTCTGTCTCTCTCTCTGGAGAAGCTTGGTGAATGCACATAGAGACTGGCTCCTTATGGCTGCTCAGCAAAGGGTAGACAGTGGCTACCATAGCCAGACACAGAAATGTTCTGCGAAGCAACCTGGGGCTGAACATGAGCTTTGGGCTCAGAGAGCCCTGAATTCAAGTTCAATTACAGCAACATACTAGCTGGACAGTTTCAGGGAAATGACTTTCCTCTCCAAAGCCCATGTTTCCTGATCTGTAAATAAATATGAGATAATACTCTTTGCACTACATCTCATGAGTTAAATATTCCATGACATTAGGTCAAATGCTGGCAAGTACGGTCATTCAGCAATAGTAGGAATGCCACTTTCCCCATTTATTCTCTTCTTAGCTCCTCTGTTTATTTGTCTTCTCATCTATAGCATGGAAAGTATGGTACCTACTAATATTTATGTGAGGATCAAATAAAAGAATGCACTAGAGGGTAGGGGATTTAGCTCAGTGGTTCCGTCACCTGCCTCACAAGTGTAAGGTCCCAAGTTCCATCCCTGATACAAAAAAAAAAAAAAAGAATGGGCTAGAACATTATTATTATGGTGTCTGGCACATCATGAGTATATAGCTGATAGCCACAAATATCCATGTTTTTATTTGTACATGTTTGTGGTACATAATAATTGCAATCATCTTGGGGAATTGGTACGTATGTGTATAAAATTTTCATCACTTTTTAACCCCTTCCCCACTCCTACCTCTCCTTCCATCTACACAGAATCTACTTCGCTGTTTCTTACCATCTCTCTTCTATTTATTTTGCTCTTTATTTATATTTTGGGTCTATCATATTATACAATAAACTATATTTCTCTTTTCTAGCAATCACTCTCACAGTTGGGCTTCCAATAGGTGCAGAACAGCAGATGGCTTGAGATTGTCCACTCAGAAGAGGCTTGGAGTCCTGGAGTTTTAATGCTGCTAGTTGAGGATAAACCATATGCTTTAGAGACCTAACACTGTGTATTCCTGGGTGGAATTGGGGAACTACCAAGTTGTAGATATTTAGCCTCCTTGAAGAGTATCTCCAGGCAAATCCAGACTCTCCCTTGGGAAGCAATTTGGAATCTGCTCCTTTAAGTGAGTAAATTATTAGAATGAAGTCATGAAAGTTCCATCTCATGAGATTCTGTTCCAAAACGAAGACACATTTTCCTAATAAAACGAAGGGATGTTTTACAGATTAACCGTCTGCTCTTAAGCTGAAACCCCCTTTCTTTCATCCTGCTTTTCCAACCCATCCCTATGTCTTATAGACTACCTCCAATATATTCTGGATCCAGCCATTTTCAGTTCCATGGCTACCCCTTTTTGTCCAAACTTGAGTTTTCTCTAGACCAGCCAGCTTCTCTGCCACCTCCATTATTGTCCATTCTAATCCAGGGTTTACAAAGCAACCAGAGCATTCTTTAGAGATGTGAACTTGATTGTGTCACACACACACGCACACAAACCCTGCCTAACAGCCTCTATAGGTTTCCTACTGCATTTAGGATGAAAGCCAACATCTTTAATAGGGGCTATTCGTGGTCTGGTCTCTGCCCAAATGTAGAGGGTATTGTTGATTTGAGCTGCCCAGCGTCCATTCTTTTTCTTAGGAAAGCACCTCTTTCGTTAGTTAGATGCCCTGTCCTCACTTTGGCATGGGCCAGCTCCATTTTGTGAACAACGCCAGAAATTTGAGCTTAGGACAAAGAGGTAGAAATTGGATAAAGTTGGTTCATCCTAGGGGTAGCACACAGACCTGGCCATCTCTAATACTAGGCTTTCTGGACTTCCTGCTCCTTAATAATTTGGATCGTCCCAAACCCTGCCTATTCAGAAGAATTTCCAGCAATCCTGTGAGCCCCAACATCATTCCAAAAGCCACTTCTTTCTCTGTCACTTATGTCATACTGATCCAGTTATATTGATCTTTTGTCATTGTCTAAAAGATATCTTGCCTTCCTCAGGGCCTTTGTGCATGCTATGTTAGCCTTGCTCAGACTGCTGTTCCTCTACATACTGGTACTGTAGTCAACTCTTTACCCTAGAAATATCAGCTCAAAGCTATTTCCTTATGATGCCTTCCCTAATTTCCATGATGTGCACATGGAGACTTCACAGAACTATGGTATGTTCCTCCTCTACACAGCTCTTATCACAGCTGTTATTTTATGTTGCACTGTGTGAGTCCTTTTCATCTCTCTTCTAGAATGCTAACTCCAAGAAGGCAACCATTGCATCCATTTGTTCCCTGATGCACCTTTGGTAATGGGGTAGTGTCTACCACATGTGACACTCTCTCAATACATATTTGTTAAATAGATGAAAGCAGAATTTTGGTGGAAACTTAACCCCAAATATGTCACTTCTCAAACAGTTAAAGCTTGTTGTCAGTGTAGTCATAGAAAAATATAATCAGGCTCTTCTACAATCAGGACAATTTCAGTGGAAAATTTAAGATACACTGCAATAGTTGTGATTCACTTAAACAAGACAACTGCTTGGAGATTATATCTGTATTCCTTTATTTTTTCATTTCCTCTTTCATCTACTCATCAATGTCATTCACAAAATGTATTAAAAACCCAATTATTAGAGCTCCGAAGATGAATGCATGAGGACAGGTATACTCTGAATATTAGACATGCTTTTGTTACAAATATAACCAAGATTACAACAGTAAAACATAAATTAGTTATGTGATGTGCAAACACCTACAATTTGATGTTCAAATTGACTTATCTTTTTTCTCCTGTTGAGATGATTGGCCTTTTATAGTCACCAAAATAATCTCCATTGGGTTGTGGTTTTTATTTTTACTCCTTAAGATAGCTCCCTTAACTGTTTTCCCCGTGTTATGGCTCCTTATCTCAGTATTAGCAGAGACATTTCTAGCTTTCATGGCCTGATATCCCTAAGTGTCCCCAATTAACTCATGGAATGTTATGATGTTTTTACCATGTTTATGCTACACAAATAGTTTCCAGTGGCTGTGTTTCAAAAAAAAAGAAAAGAAAAGAAAAGAAAAAGGAAAAAGCACACCATTTTTTGAGAGAAGAGATAAGTAGGGCATCAAATGAAATAATAAGATAAGATTCTGTACTCCAAAAGACTGGAAATTGCTCAAGTTATCTTTTTAGAGTCAGCTTCTATCTGTGATTTTTCTAGTGTCTCCCTCAGCTAAAAAAATAATCACAGCCTGACCCTCTCGATAAACAATGAATAAGTTACTCTAAATTCAATAATATTTCAGTTTTACAAAAAGCATAAGCAATCGTTGCTTTCTTGTTAATCACTTGCCCTACTTAATTCATTCATTATACTCTGAAGCTCTAAGATTAAGCCTCCAGGCTGGAGAGCTTCATATGAATCCTTTCTTTTTTATCTATTCCAAGTTAGATTAAGTCTAGGTCCTGTTTAATGAGGTGCCACTTGCTGGGTTTTCATGCAGAAAGAATCCCTCATCCTCAGTGGTATGTATATACCAAATAAATTATCATGTTTTTTTTTCCCTGTTTTTGAATTTCTGACTACTGCTTCCTCTAGGAAAGACTGTGATTATGAGCTCCCTGGGATCTGGCAGCTGGTTTTCTTTGATTTGGATTTTTTTCCTTTTCATCTAAGCCCTCTCTCGCTTTTCGTTATATTTAGGGAGTATGAGATTATAAAGAGCTTTCCAGACAGCACTAAGTGCCATGTCATGATAAACATATGAACTTGGGAATGAGGCTACAGGTGTGAGAACAGAGTCAAGTTGTGGGGTTAGGGCTCCCCGTGCTCCAGTCCCCTTGCACCTTTTTTGCGTAATATGATTAAAAATAAGCATGTCTATTCTTATTCCTGCTCCAAATTTGTGTCTGTCCACATGTGTGTTTTGGGCTGAGCAGTTGATAATGTTTTTTTTATTTTTCACACATGGTTGTGCACTGTCATAAATTGAATTTCTTTTTAATTGCTACTTTTTCCTGAACATCCAGGCTCCAGGTTCAAAATGCAGACATATGACTGAAATATGGGCTACATTCTCTCCAAGACTGGTTTCATAAAGCTCTATATTCATAATTAAGAGTTGGCATCCTGGTACTATGGAAATATCCATTGCTGTTGCTGAGATAGCAATACTGCTTCACTATGGGTTTTCTGGGCTAGACTGGCACTCAGAAGCCCCTTAGTAACACTGAAAAACAACCAAGGTGATGGAGAATTGAAGACAGAGAAAATAGAGCAAAAGCTTGAGATGTGGAAATAAAAGAGGTTCCCATAGAAGCCAACACATGATCCCCACCGGCACCTGGCATGTGGTAGCCAGTCTGGATCTGCAAGTCTACTTGTTTGGAAAAATTAGTGTGTTTGGGAAGAACCCACTAGTAATGAAGCCAATGTCTTAGATGATATTATTATATGGTCCACTTGGCTTTGTATGGTAGGAAAATAGTTTCCACCCTCTTATCTGCCACTAATCACCAACAAAGAAAACCAAGACATAAAGTAAGTGACAAAGTGCATTCTACTACCAAAACAACTAAAAATCAACTGCAGCATTGGGTTATTGATGATTTAAGTCTATTCTCATAAAATAATAAAGGAACAAGTAGATTTTACCAAGTTTGATATTCCACTAATTTAGAACTCTGTAAAAAGAGCATTCTAGAGCAGTGCTTCTCCATTGTTTCATGCTGTGAAACAACTAGAATGTGAGAGTGTCCTGCCTCCTTGGGTAAGCAGAGGAAGCTGTGCATGATTGGAGGAGACAGGCCTAGGGGCTTCAGAAACCACAATCTCACTCAAAGACTATGAGAACTGATGGGATCGATATTGACCCACCCACTTACCACACCATTTCTATGATTTCTATTCTAGAGAATTTCAATACAGTGGGATTCTACCAGTTAGTTTTGAAATTAAGTTTGAGAAAATGACTCTACCAGATACATTTACCTAGTTATCTCCTGCATGTGTTTGTGTGTATCTATATTTCTGTGAATGCATTTCTATTTCCCCTTAAGTTATTTCTCTTTCAATTTTCTACTTGTAAGATTAAGTCTTGAGGCTTATTTCCTCCAAGGAAACAGAAGGCACAATCTGCCCCAAAGAGGTTATTAATCATCTTTCTTTCAAAATTGAATATCTTGAGACTATAGAAAAGCCATTGTCTAAAAGTCCAACTCCACTGACAAAATAATTTCTTAAATCCTTTTTGCTCTCATTCATCATATGAAAATCTGGGCATAGCTGACTAGATAAAGGAGGTTTACTGTATTCTTCTAATAGCACTCAGGAAATGAGAAAAGGAATAGGAGCCCTGTTCTTTCTGGCCCTAGTGGATAGAGGAAGGAAGAAAAGAGAGGAAGGAAGAGCTCAAATGTTAGAATCTTTGTTTTCCCTCCTCTTGTCATACTTGGGGAGGTGGCAGGCCTCCCGGAGAAGAAGACCTGCACAGGGCCATACACAGCATGCTTTGGGAGTAATAGTGCAGCACCAACAAAGTAACACAGCTGGACACATTCTAAAGGCAGTGCTCCAAGGGTCTGTAGGGACTGCACAAGCTGGATGATTCACATACCCTGGAGGGAGTGACAAGGAGCTGAGAAGGCCTGCAGTTGAAACAAAATTCACTCGGACTTCATATCTGAAGGAAAACAGCTAAAAGTATGGACTTTAGTGCTAGGTGTCAACTGGTTGCCCTGAAAGGTCAGTTGAAACCCATTGTACCTTGAATGTCACCAGCCTGAAGAACAAAATAGTCGCTCTGCTACAGATACCAGCTAAGGTCTAGGAGACACCCCATGGTCCTATGGACACTTTCTTCTCTGCATGAGCACAGCAGAAAGACTCCAAGGTGATCCCGCATGATCCCCAGTTGCCCATGGTCATAACTATGTCATCCCCTCCACTTGATTATGGAAAGGAAGGGAGACTTGCTTCTAACCAATAGAATATGCCAAAGATGATAGGATACCACTCCTATGATTACATTTTATGATGTGGCAGTGTTGAAGGGATGTGACTCTTATGAGGATGTTACATTTTATAAGACACCCTCTTCCTAGCAGACTTTCTCTGAAGCCCTTTATTCTCTGTTGGTGGCTATGTAAAAGCAAACTGTCACAAATCCTACCGCCACAGAGAAATGAATTATGTCAGCAACCTGAGTGGTTCTGAAATGGGTCCTTCGGGATCAAGGCTCCAGATGAGAATGCAGGGCTGACCTATAACCTTACCTGTATCCTCATGAGACTGAAAAGAGACCAAGTAATCTGTGCCCAAATTTCCCACTCACAGGAAGTGTGAGAAAATAAATGTGTGTTGTTTTAAATTGCAGAGGTTCTGGTAATTTCTTACGAAGCATGGGAAACAAATACACACAAGATCACATAAGACTCAGCCCCTTACACTTCTATATCATCTTGAGGAAGAGAAGCAGAGGAGAAAGGAATCTAAAAGAGACAGCATTTACCCAAGAGATACTAAAGAAAGGCCACTAAAATTAGACTAGTTTGATTGAGTTTACTCAATCACAAGAGAACTTTCCTATTATCTGGTAGTGTGAGGGTGGTTGGGCTCATGGTGGAAAGTCTGATAAATTAGAGAGAAGTAAGGTACTTTTCATTTGGGTAAATCTAGTTGTGGGTTAGCACTACAAAAATGCACAAATGCATTAACCACTGTATGATGGTTATTTTGAAATTTATGTTTGAAGTCATTTGTGGGGTTGCAATCCTTCTTGGTTCCAGGGTTTTCTTTTTTTATTATTATTAAGTTTATTGGTACATTTTAGGTATACAATACAGTTACATTCATCATTAAAAATTTGCACCTTTACATAATCTCTCTTGGTTCTTATTTTTCACCCTTGCCCAGCCCTCCCTTCAACCCCTCCATCCCTCTCTATTTACAAAGACTTTGTTTCCATTTTTTCATTTTCTCATATTGATCCCATTCCCTTCTTTCCTTTCCTTTTCTTTACTGTAACCTCATGTTGCATCCAGATCAACCTGTGATTATCAAGGAAGGGGAACTAGATAAAGAGTCCAATAAAGATCCAATTTCTTTGAACACAGTTCAGTGAAATGAATAAAGTTCAGTACCTATGGCTTTTGTGGATTGCTCAATATAATGAGGCTTCATTTGGGAAACTATCATCATTTTAAAGAAACCTTAAGATATTGAGGGAATATTGAAATAGCCCAGTTGAGTAATTACACTTAGATGGACTTCGGATTTGTTTGTGGCAATGCAGCTGGGAAACAGGAGCTGGTGTCGGAGTTTAACCATCTTCAGCAGCCATGCAGCTTGTGTTGACAGTGTGAAATGCAGGCTTTGCCCTCTGACAGGGAGACTGGCATGGAGCAGTTACAGAGGCCAGGACACTGTTCACTTGGGGTTTTCTGAGTGGACTTGGATCTCTCTAAAAAGAGAGGCACTGATGGAGTTTGCTAGATTCTGGCAAAGTGGAGTTTGGCACAGCGTTGGGCTCTCCTGTCCAGCTGTGCTGGAGCCAGTCGTTCCTGAGTAGCAGCTTTCCTGGTGCGTTACAGCAGAGTGGTACCCTTGCTGAGTGCCAGTTTATGTGCCTCCCTGACTCCTCATTTGGCGCTGATGGGACCTGATGAATTCCTATCCATTTGTTACCCAAGGAAAGACTGATCTCCAGGCTTCTAAAGTGATGATACAGGACTCCTGTGAGTCCTGGGCTGGGAAAATGTCTCCGGGCAAGGGCAAGGATCAACCAGAAGGAAACAAAAGGACGTATTGTTGTGCTTCCAGAAATGGAGACAAGGATGGTGTAGAGGGAATCCATCTTGGAGGGTGAGGACTTGGCAGTGGCTGCGCCAGCAGCTGGCAACTCCGTAGGGTTGGCAAGCCATCAATGCAGCCCGAAGCTTTAAATCCAACAATGCCCGCAGAGTGAGAGGGGAGGAAAACCAGGCAGTGGGTGGCCTGGTGAGGTTCTTCCCCCTTCCAGCTCATTTTCAGCAAAACTAAATGATCGAGTGCTCATTCACTTTTTCTCACATATGCACAGACCACTAGGAAGATATGGAGGACAATAATTATGCCCTGAGTTATACTAATTTCTACAAAAATGAGTGTACTGGAAGAAAACTATCCTTGTTGAGACAGTGTAATGGTATATAAACTTAAAGATAATCTGGATTGATCCATTTTTTAAAATTAATCGGTTTAAGCTGGGGAAGGAGGGCAGGGAGCTAGAGAAAGGGGAAAGACATAATTACTCCTGTCCACATGTCCGTGTGTGTATGTTTTCTTAAAACAGGTACAGTTGTCTAGCTATTGGTCCATCCACCAGAGCTTAAGCAGTCTGGTTTTCCAGAGGAATAGCAAATGGCTTGCAGCCCTCTGTATTTAGGTACTGTCTTGGTAGCACCACCCAGAGGGCAGTTTCCCACTGACTTTGTTAGAGGATAGAATGGTAACATTTCAGTTCCATAGTGGGCTGCTACCAAATATTTTGAACTGTAATCTTATAATTGTTATTAACATTGCATTAAAAGATTATTTAATGAAGGAAATCATGCCAGGAACCAGCATCATGATGGCTCGTAGCAGCCTCCCTCCCACACCTGGAAGTCCCTACTGTTACGAAAAGTGAAGATCAGTGCAGTCTGTCAGCTCCAAACAATAGGCCTTGCACTAGAATTGTTCAGACCTGTTGCTTTTGGCACGCACATGTGCACACACACACACACACACACACCTCAAAGACATGCATAAAAATGATGCTGGTGCCTCAGGACAATTTGAGAAGTTTCTAGTTTCACCTGCAGTATTTTGCTGCAGGAAAGACACCACATGGAGAAACTTTGGAGTCTGGCTTCAAGTGTATTTTACCTAGAACGTGATTTCCCCTGCCTGTTTCCTACTGGTTTCTAGGATCTTCTTTCTTTTAGAGCCATATTTTGAGAGCTTATGCCTGTGGTGGAGTAACAGCTATGTTTGTACTGAGAAACTGGAGACAAAGCAGGGGAATTATCTGGTTACAAACTGGCATAGATGTTTCTTCGCCCAGAAATCAGGGTCAATATGAGGTCAAATGGCGTTTTAGGATGTGCATTGAATGAGTGCACTCTCCAACCCTTGTTTGGGAGAACAGCATGAACACTCAAGATTGAGAGCCAGAGCATCCTCAGAGCCAAGGGCAGGGGCTGCTTTCTGCAAGCGCAGAACCCAAGGCCACATATACGTGTCTAGTGCGAGGCTTCCCAGTCGCTAGGATGGTCAGGGCTGGAAAAATGCGGTGAGGGGCTATGCATATCCTGTAGGATGGTTAGCAGCGTCCTTGGCCTCCCATACTAGATGTCAATAGCAAACAAGGTCTCTGTGACATTGCTAGGTGTCCCCTGAAAGGACACGTGAAAGCCAGTGTTCTAGTGTGAACTTCTAATCCTAGATGGCAGGTGCCATTAACAGATGAGGTGGGTGAGGTTCTGAGGATCAGGCAGCTCATAGGCAACACGGTTCCCCGCTTCCTCCCCCGCTGGCGTCTCTAGCCTGTTGGCAATGAGATCAGCAGAGTGGTCCTGTGTGTCAGTTTGGGGCCATCTGGGAAGTGGGTTGTTTATACGTTGAGACCCGCATTTCTGACCAATAGCTTCAAAGGGGAGCCCTGGGATTATGGCTGGAAGCCTGAAGACCTCCCCCATGATCCTTCCCTTCACACACGTCAGTGGCGACCATCATCCCAGCAATGGAAGAGATTGCAGGTTTTGAGGATGACTTCCTGTCTAGAGCTAGGCTGTAACACCTTTGTGTGTGATCGAGATTCACCTAGAGCCAAACTCAATGAAGAGTGTGAGGCTTCAGGAGGTCTGGGTTTGAATCTTGTGCGACTTTGGGCCAGGGTTGTCCTTCTCTGGACTTCATTTGGTCATGTGTGCAAGAGGAGGGTTAGACTTCACTATTGCAAAAGACCATGTCAGCCCTCAGCTCTTTCAAGAGGGCTGAGCCTGGATCAACTGTAACATGCATTAGGCACCCCTGGGACTCGGCATTACTGGCTTCAGGTGTATGAATTCGGAGAATAGCTTGAGGAAAGCTTAGAGACGGCATCTCAGAATAACCTTTCTTCTGTGTCTACAGACTTTAAGAGGGCCTGGGCACAGCCTTGTTCTGAGGGAAAATGTGCAGAGAAAAAAAACCTCCTTGTTACTGCTTGTTTGTCTAGGTTCTTAAAACCACTACCATCAACCTGGGGAAATACCACTGATTTGGCATCATAAAAGAGTATAAAGACTTTTGCTCACCATGCTGTGGGTTTTATTAGGTTACTGAGGAAAGAACAGTAGAACATTCCTTATTATATGGCTTCAGGTTGGAATTTTATTGCTTCTGGCCAAAGGCTACTGTAAGACTTATAAAGAAAAGGATACATACAATGTGATTTTTAAACTAAGAAATTAGAAAGATCAAACAGAACTAAGAGTGAGTCTTAGAGTGTAAGAATGGGTAACACTTTAACATTGTTTCATAAAAGGAATCCTCCTCCTCTACTGTTCTAACCAAAATCTACAGTAGCTTATGTTTAGCATCTGAAGAATCCAAAGCAAATAGTCACTTGAAATATAAATATATACCTGTAAAATGCTGTACATGGTTAGAACTATCTCTAAACATTTGGGTTATTTCCTGAAACAGTATTGTACATGACCATGGACTTGACCCACATGAACAAGTTTCCTAGACTAGGAGATTCTGGACTTTTCCGCCCTCCACTGTTAAGTGAGCATACCTTGGTTGTGCATTTGAACCACTAGGGTAGCTTTAGAAAATACTATAGTTCAGGTTTCACTATTTGGGTTTCTGACTCAATTGGCCTGAATATGGCCTGGGCAATGGGATTTTTAAAAAATTTTGCAAGTATTCAATGAGAAGCCAAAGTTAAGAACTATATCATAGAGGCTTGCTTCTGAAAGGTAAAATTCCCATTCTATTTCATAATTCTGTAATTACCTAGGAAATAATATATGGAATAATAACAGTTCTGGGCATGTAATAAGTGTCCCATATTTGTGTGTTTCATCAGAATCTACATGAAAAAGGCTTCCAAAAGAACCAACCCATCCAATGGAGTATCTGATCAAAGATATATTGTCATTCATTCTCTTTGCCACCACTCTCCTCGATGCCAGGCCTGTACATCCAGTTGTCTGATGGAATCCCACTACATGTCCTATGAGAACTTCAAATTCCATAGGCCTGAGCCTGAACTCAAGTTTGTCCCCCCACTCCTGGACCTACTTAACTTCTTTAGTTCTCCATACCAAAGACCCCATTGTCTAATCAGGTGACTAACTCATCTTCTCATTCCCCTATATCCATTCAGTCAGAGCCACTTGAATTCTACATTAGAAATAGCTCTTCGGCCCAACTCCTGCTTCTTTTCCTCCTGTCTTCTCCTTCACCATCATCACCACATTAATGGAGGCATCATCCCTTAGAGCTGGAGTCCTAGAAGGTCTCAACACTGGCTGTTCTTTAGAATCATCCCAGGGAGTTTTGCAAATACACTGTGCCTGACATTACCTCCACATACTGGATTCAAATGCTTCAAGGTGGGTCAACACATAGGGATGTTGGAAACAACCACAGACCTTTGTTTTCTAACATGTGGCCAGGGTTGACGATATCTTCATCTTATAAACTTCTATCAACCCTCATGGCTTCCAAACTATGTATTCTGGACTCTCCTGACATCATTTTATAAAATTCCAACAGAAATCTTTCAACAGCTCCCCATGACCTCTACGGTAATGTCCAAACTCCTTTAGCCAGTAGTACTTGGAGAGCTGGCCCTCATCGACTTTTCTGCTCCATCCCTCACCATTCATTCCCCTTTTGCATTGTACTCCATGGGCTTTCGTGCCTCTTGCTTTCTCCCACTGCCCTCTCCTCCAAAGGCCTTTTGCCCCTCTCTCCTAGTGTTTATTGTTCTATATCCTGTCTTGTCTTCCGGGATGTCTGAAACATGTCGGTCAACCTTTGTTCTAACATTGATCATATTTTAGACTATTTAAAAATCTCTTAAGTGTTTATTACCTTACTCCTCTTTACCCTAACTGAATTGTAATCTCTTTGATAATGAGGACCATGTCATATTCCTCTTCTAGCCCTAATCCCTGAATCCCTGTTTATGCATTTAGGTATTCAATAAATTGATCAAGCCAATTGACCAGTGCATACTTTGTTTCTGTAAATCAACAAAAGTAGAATGAACACAACACAAGTTATTTATTAAATCTTTTCTTGCTATTATGAGGCTCTGCCCAATATAAACTTGATACCTAGTTCTCAAGGGAAAATGTTTTCTTTAGTTATTTTCTTATGATCCCACAAATACAGATCCTGATGTGAGTCTGAAATGACTAAATGTATGCTTATAGGGTCCTGAGGAGATGATGGTACTGATAAACACAGGAGTGCTTTTAGGAAACTCTCTTGTAATGTCTCCAGGTTTGCACTCTGTATTATCCCAACCCCATTCCTTTTCTTCAGAGAGAATTTGGGCTACTGAATTACATACACTATAGAGGGTTTTTAGAGAAAGATCGATTAAGTGGCCCCCTTTGGTGTAGGGGAATTTCAGTCTGGCTCCTTTGGCTTTAGTGACTCTGGCCTTTACTGTCTTAGCATGTCATTTCCAGGAAAGTGCTTAGTTAAAATAAATACCCAGCTATTTAAATACCCAGTACCAATCAATTGACTGATAATATATAGCCCATCAAATTGCCAGTTTACCCCTTTCCTAATCATCAATTTCCTTTTTGGATGATTCATATTTAATGATGATTCCTTAAGTGAACCATACAATGCACATATATATTTGGGCTCCTAAGTGCATAGTTTTCTTTTTTTTTTTTCAGACAGGGTCTCCTTATGTAGTTCAGGTCTGCCTTGAACTCACTATGTAGCTCAGGCTGAACTTGAACTCACAGAGATCCTCCTGCCTCAGTCTCCCAAGTGCTGGGATTACTGGCATGCACCTCCATGCCAGACATAAGTGCATGTTTTTATTTTTATTTACATCACACTTGATTTTACAGAGGAGTTGAGGTAACTCAGAAGAGGACAAAAAATTAAATACAAATTAAGACACATTTCTATGGTTATAAAGGTTTCAAACTGGTATAAAATATTGGCAAAAACAGAGGTAGATGTTTCTAGAGTCAGCTGAAGAAGGAAAAAATACCTGGCAGATACTGTAGCTTCGGAAATTTTGGTATTAGGTTGCTATCCCAGATCTTATAAAATAAAAGTATGGCATGGTATTTCATAAATATTTACTAGGAAGGAAAAGATATTTTGACTGATTATTCTGTATTTTATTAATTTTTTGTGTTGAAAATATAAACAACTTTCATCAGTAGTACTCGCCTGGTTTTTCTAGAACCTCATCATCAAGCAATGAGTTGCAACACTACCCCTGCTACCTTGGTATGACTAACCAGGGTCCAGGATTACCTCACTTAAAAAATAAAAAAAATAAAAATAGGAAAAAAGCAAATAGAGCACAGATAGATATTCAGAAAAAGCACAGACAGATAGATATTCAAGAAGAAAAGTCACTAGGACTAGCCAAGATAGGAAATAAATTGAATAATAAAAGCAGGCCAAAATATAAAGTTATTACTTGCATACAACAGTGATTTAGAATTTGTATGGGAGTAATGAAATCCCCTAGAACCTGATTTCAATATTAAGGGTGTCATTCAAGTGAAGGTTGAATTAGAAGCATGACTAAGATTTGCTGTTGCTACACCTTGTGGTCAAATAACTGGCATTTCCTACCTTTCTTTCATCTGGGGTGTCAGTGAGACCTGCTGAAGCAGAACCAAAAGGCCTATCAAATGGTGCAAGGCCATTTGGCCAGAGCTGATTTCAGGTGACAGAGCCAAAGTCTGCTGCAAAATCTACCAATGCAGCAGAGTCGTGTTTAATAGGGCTTCATATGCTCTGTGGTGCAAAATGACGAGGAGTTGTTTTATTACATATAAAATTCTATGCACACTGAAAGCCAGTCATGCTACACTAAATTTAATGCCATAAACATCTCTTTAAAAAGAGTTTTAAGAGCCTATTACTAGACTCTTTGATCAGGAGAGTGTTAGAGATGTAGTATGTCTGGCTTTCTGCACAGTGATATTTACTCATTTAACAAATATTTATCTAATGGTTACTATCTGCTTCTCTGGACCAGGTACTCTTCTAGGCACTGGGGGATACAGCAGTGGATGAAAGAGTGAAAAAAATGCACATTTCTTGGAGCTGTAATTCTAGTGGGAGAGAGATAAAACCAAATAAATAACAACGCAGTTTATTGATATTCGTGCTGGGCCCTAGAGACTACTTGGCCAGCAGGGCCTGGGACAGGAAGAGCAATATTACTCCATATGTGATGATCAGTACGGGCTTCACAAAGAAGAGGACAGGGAATAGAGAGCTGAAGGCAGAAAGGGAGAAAGCTGCACCGCTGCCTGGTTAAAGCATCCCAAATGCCCAAATGGGGGGGGGGCAGCAAATGCAAAAGTCCTGAAGGACAAAGGTTAGGGCCTGAAAAATGGGCAGGAGGCCAGCAGACTTGAGCTAGTTGTGCCCGTGGGAGAGGGAAGGGCTCAGGGAATGGTGTTCAGTGGTAGTGAAGACCTTGGAGTTTCCAGCAAGCAGAATGAGTTGCCAAGGTGTCTTACAGCATCCTCACTAGAGAAATGGAAACTGGATAGAAGTGTAGCTAAGTATGTTCTTGGCTGGTGGAGCCACCACATTCGCAGCGATGATTACAGTATTGTGTTAATACAAAAGTGGGAGTAAGTGTGCCAAGGAGCTTCAGCTGCACCGTCATTTGCAATTCCTTGGACTTGGGTAAATAATTATGAATCTATTAATGATAGCTAATACTTAAGTAGCAAGTATGCAAGCCAAGCATAGTTCCAATTGCTTAATGGCTTTGTGAGTATGCACTATTAGTAACCATCACTTCACCAATACAACTACAGAGAGAAGGTGTGTATAGCTGTTGGCCACATGAGTTGGTCAGCCTACGGTGCTGCAGGTTCTTGGGGACTTGTTGTGCCTATAGAACGGAGGCCACCTATCGCCTTAGGGCTCTCATCTTTGTCCCTTCTTTGAATTACTTTTTCCCTTTGGTCTCCCATGATGGCACTTGGCCTCCACTTGGTACCTAAGCTCTTACATAAAAATGGAAATATGAGTTCTGAAAATATACACCAGTCCTGAGATACAAAGTGGCCATCAGATGAAAGTGATTGTTTAAGTTATAATAATCAATGAAAATATGAAACAAAATAGTTATCGTAAAACTCAAAGATTTGTTATTTGATCCCAGTTTGAGAAACACTGAGTTGCGCAATTTATATGTTTCAAATAAAGATGCTACTATTTCTTCAAGGGAGACGAAATATTTCATGGTGCTTAGGAGAGCAGACTGCCAAGAAAAAAAAAGGGACAGGCTTCAGAATCACAGATCTGGATTTAAATCCTGGCTCTGCATCCTAGACTGGCCTCTGTTATTTTCTCATTAGTCTGAGATACTTAAAATATTTCTAATTGGCACCAGTGTGTCTGTAAACACAAAATTCAACATGGGCGCCCAATTCATAAGGCAGTACTCAGTACTCAGATATAGGTGGTCATCCGGTTGGTTTTAAATACTTACACTGATATTTATTTTTTAGATATCCTTAATCAAAGTTAAAGCCCCTACTTTAAAACATTCTTTTGGAACAACAGAACTCTGAGAATTACGACAGTGGATCCTAGTTTAGGAAATGGTGTAGTAGATAAAGATGGCTAGCCCTAGGAAAGTTGGATGTCTAAGGTCCAGTTGTCCATCTCCAAAATGGATGGAGAAAGATCAGCGGAAGTCCCAACATTTTCTGGTAAAATGTGGTTCATATGGGACCTTGCCTCATTTGAAGATGCGATAACTGAGCATAAGACCAAAGAAAACAATTCATGTGAACAAGACTGAGATGGAAAGTGACTGGCCTCTCACACTGCAGGGTGAATGGGATCCCTAGTGCATTTTATGCAGTGCAGATGGCAATTCTGGAAGATGGAGGTGGGGCTTATTGTTTCTTCATTAATATCAAAGCTTCTAAACCAGGCCATGCTGCTGGTCTGTGAACAGCAGTACTCTGAGTAGTATGGGATTAGAGCTCTCGTTCTCAAATTTGGCCACTTATCTGAATTCTCTTTAAAGATTTTCTTTAAAAAATAATAATACCTGGGTTCACCTGTGGAGATTTTGATTCACTTGGCATGGAGTCTAATCTGAGCATCATGATTTGAGAAGCTCTCAGGGTAATTTTTGTTATGCAGCCAAATATGAGAAGTACTGCATTGGTGAAATCACCCAGGCATTGGTGAACAGAGAGGTGGCACGAGACCTAGAAATCATGCCACATGACAGCAGGTGAAGAAAAAACTAGACTATTGTTATCATCATCATCATCATCATCATCATCATTATCAGATATTTGAGACAAAGTCTCACTATGCATTTGAAGCTGGCCTCAAATTCATAGCCATCCTCCTGCCTCAGCTTCCTGAGTGCTGAGATTATAGGTATGTGCCACCACACCTGATAATAGGGAAAAGCAGACTTGAGTCTGATTGTTGCAGAGGATAAATGTAGGAGTGAAATGTAGGGATGAAGCCACCAATGAACCAGCTTTAGGTCTTCAGTGTAGCACAAGGCTATGCCCTTGGACACATGAATTGGGTTGTCCAACAGTGGGAAAGCTCCCTCACAGGGTTGTGAGGTCTCCACCATTCCAGGTGTGCATGCAGAGGCCAAGCAATGCCCCCCTGGTGGGGTTCCAAAATTGCTCACTGCAAAGCACAAGGGCTTGGACTCTTTGACCTTTAGTACGTTCCTGAGGGCCAGGTCTCTTGGAGACCCCTAATTAGACCTCACCGTCTGCCTTCACCATGGCAGGCTGTGACTTTGGTAGTTACTTTACTCTTCAGAAGTTCTAGCAACTAGAGAATAGATGTAGCCAATGAGACCTCATTATCTGACTAGGGCTTTAATTATAAGATGACTTTCTTTCCTTTTAAATTTGAATAGTACATCATTTTTATGCAGTTGATTAAATAATAAACCTACCTTCTCACCCTTATTTGTGATTGCATTCATAAGCCATGAATAATTAGAAATAATATTTGAAACAAAAGCCTTCTGGGCTTATCTCATGAAAATAAAATAATTAAACCCTAAAGAAATTTCATAAGAATAATTGGCCTCCCTGCCCCCACTCCCAAAGACCACACATATGTGTGCATGTGTGCACATGTGCGTGTACACACACACACATGTTTAGTATTTCTCAAAACCAGGAGAACCGGTGTTGATTGCTTGTTAATCCATGAGTCTCAAATAGTGTTGTGTGTGGGTATGTGTGTGGGTGCTGTGTCTTTTTGGATTATTCTGTTTATCTCTATTAGATTCATATTCTTTTTAGGTTGACCATGTGGTCAAATCTCAGACTTCTCAACAGAGGCCATGTAGGGAAAAGAGAAAGGGATCAGAGGGCCAGAGAGAACTAGGGTAAATCTTGCTGGAGCTGCCATTCCTCAGTTGCCCCATGTACCTGGGAAAATTACTCTAGGTCATTGAAATAAACCTTTCCATCCAGAGCTGTGGCCATGATTGCTGTAACAACACCCGTGAAGGGCCTAGTGCAGTGTGGAGCACATGCAGGGGCCGATGAAGGGCAGCAGTTACTGATATCCTGACAATGTGATTTATAACGCCCTGACTCCGCGCGTCTCATCCATATACACGAGTGCAGGGTGGTATAAAATTAACAGCTACTCTGCCCCAGTGTGGTAACTGTGCCGCCTCAGATTACTAGAAAAGTGATTGTGCTAACAGTATACCGTTCTTGTATAGATACAGAGGACTAACAAATCCCGCTCTCTACAATTCCCTGCCACTCCATGCTCAGTCCCTTCTAATTCCTACTGTTGCAGGGAGTGGAAATGATGCTAACAGTGTTCTCAGCCACTATCATTATGTACTACATACATAAAGGTATAGGTTCACAGCCCCTTCCTTGTGTGCAATTCTGCAATCCAATGTGGACTACAAACTGAATTTCTTTTATAAGTTTTCAGCAAACTTCACTGATGTCAGACCTTGGCCCAAAGTGGCTACCAGTATGTGGCCACTTATAGTTGATTTACTCTATTTCATCTGAATGTTCATCTTGGAAAAGCTACTGTCTTAATCCTGAGGTGCTGCTCCTGACTCTGATGGGGGTGTTACATCGTATAAGCACTATCTTACATTGCAGAAATCTAAACCATTCTGATTTCTGAAACATTCAGCAATATGTTTTGGGCAAAGAATCATGGCTCTGATGTAGTCGATATAGTAATACCTCAGTTCACGAACACTTCTGTTCAAGAACAATTCGTTTTATGAACAAAAGCGTTCAGCAAAATATTGCTACTGTTTTCAAACTCCTCAGTGGGTGATGAACACAACTTTGGCCATCTTCCCCAGAATAATGGAACGAATTAAGTTTGTGAACCAAGGTACTTACCACTGTATCCATATTTGAATTATGTTTGGATCAGTTAACCATTTGTGATCAGGACTTTACAGTAAGCTCACCATGGAAGGGTCTGATTTAGCAATGGATTTTTGGAACACAGCCCTTCTCTAAATTAGCTCCTGCTTCTAAAACCCAAGGAAGAGAACTTTGCCCACTGAAATATGCTAGTGTTATGTGGGGGACACTCCTGGTTGGATAAAAGGCCAAAGAAACCTAAGTGGAGAACAGCTGCAAATAACACACTCCAATTTCCACAAGGGAAGTTAAATGAGACATTTGAGAAAGGTGGGAAGTATAGTTTAATTCCCCAGCTCCCTGAAGCACCTTTCCATTTCCCTTCCTCCTTTGCGGCTATGTTTAGAGGAGAAGCTCGGTGAAATGCAGATGGAGACAGTCCTAAAGCTGCCCTCTGTCATCCCATGGTTATAGCTTCCCTCAGCAAATCAACAGCTGGGCTCGGGGATCCTCCCGGGCTTCACCTTGACCAGAGCACTAGAACAGGTTGTTGCTGTAGGTTGTAGCATCCCACTTGGTGCTTTCCTTTTTATGTACTTCTGCTCTGCAATTTTAAAGGAAAATGTTTAGTTGAAGAAGTAGCCAAACCTTTTGAGTGAGAGCGACACAAAGCATAGAGGATGGCAGTGTAGGAGAGACACATCTCCCTGATGATTAATCAGTCCCTGAAACACAAACAGGAGGAGGTGTTTTCTCACTGCTGTTCGTGTTTCCCACGAAAATAATGGGTTTATTTTGCTTCTGTTTTTGTCTTATTTCTCCCTTGCAATTTAGCACTTCTCACTTTGTGTTTCAGATGACAGAATGGAAGAGACTTAACGACTTTCAAGAAAGTACAATAAAATCAGAGTGAAAATTGAATGTGATTTCTTGTGGTGCCCAAACAAAAACCAATATCCCTAGTCCATTCTGGTACATTCTTTCTAATATTTTAAAACAACAACGACAACAAAAATAGCCAACTTGTATTCAGTGCTGTCCAGGCACCAGGCAGGGGTCTTGGCACTGAATTCATGCATACCAAACAACACCCTTGTGGCAAGGCAGATTTATTGGTGTGTAATTCATATACTTTAACACTTATTTGTTTAATGTACACAATTCATTGCTTTTTAGTGTATGCACAGATGTATGCTATAACCGCCTCAATCCACTTTGAAACAATTGATCTCCCCCAAAAGAAACCTCACTCTCATTACCAGCCCTTGCAAACCACTAATCAATTCTCTCTCTCTCTCTAGATCTCCCTGGTCTGAATATTTCACATCAGTTAAATCACATAGTACATGACCTTACATGTCTAGTTTCTTTCACTTAGCATCATATTTTTAAGCTTCATCCACATTGTAGCATGTATGTGAACTTCATTCTTTTCTGCAGCTCAGTAGCATTCCATTGTATGGATAGACCTTGATTTGCTTATCCATCCATGGATGGGCAATTGGGTTGTTTACAGTTTGAGGCTATTATCAGTGACGCTGCTGAAACATTCCCCTACAAGTTTTTTGGGTAAGCATATGTTTTCATTTCTCTTGGGTATTACAAAAGGGTTTACAAGGTTGGCTTACAATGGCTTCCTGCAGAGTCAGGGGTGGAAGAGTGCGAAAGGGCTGGCTGTGCGCCAGAGAGCCAGAGAATCCAGTTAAAAGTCAAAGGCCTTGAGCTCACTGTAGCATCCCGTGCAAGTCCATATAGGAAGCCAGAGGTTCTGCACTGGAAGCCTGGAGATGGACATCTAAAGGTGATGGTTGTAAGTCCGAGCTCCTCTAAAGAAGTAGAAACCAGACTTCCTCCTTCTTTCCCTTTTTAGTCCATCCAGGCTACAAGCCTATTGGTTGGTGCCACCCACACCCAGGGTGGGGCTTCCCTCTTCAGTAAATCAGTCATCCAGGCACACAGAACTGTGGTAAACCAATCAACTAAGTGTTTCTTATTCAAGTTAACACCACAGGTAGCTATCACAGGTATAGACCTAGGAATGGAAGAGGCGCTATTTTTATTGTTCCCATTTTATAAGACAGGGAGCTGAACTACTGAGAGTAGAAGAGATGGAGGTAGGATCCGCCAGAAAGACAGTGTAGCAGTCTATGCACATGTTCATCCTCTAGGTCAGGAAAGCAGTGCATTTGGTCATACTATTCCAGGTGAGTGAGCAGGCTGGCCTTAGAGTTACCCTATGATAACAGTTCAAATTCTGGCTATCCCCTTAATTACTGTAGGACCTTGGACAAGTTCATTAATCTCCATTAACTTCAGTTTCTTATCTCTAAAATGGCAGTGAAAACAATAGTAGTCACACCATGGATCAGTCTGTTCACTGAGGATCAAAGGAGATACCATATATGAAGTGCTGAGCATAAGACTCACACACAGTGCTCAGTGAGTTTTAGGTGCTATTATTTTTTGTAGCCCTTCCCGCAGCATCTAGGGCAGTACTGACAAAGCTACTTTCAAGGTACATCAACAATGAGCTCAGTGATGTATGAGTTGTCCTTGGGTTGCAGAAGAGGGCTGGAGTCTTCCGGAAAGATACAGGAACTTGAGTAAGCACCTTCTAAGCTTGGAGACTGACATTTGGAAATAGACATGCATGAGTCAGAGTCAGACTGACCTGGGGCAGAACAGCCCATGACAGAATTGTCTGAAAAATACCACTCCAGATGGGTTGTGTGGGTGTGTGCAGGCCCAGGAAACCAGCTCTGTACCCATACTAGGCTTTCCTCCCAGCATATCCATTTTCAGGACACCGGGTAACCTTGGAAAGGTTCCCCTCCCATGTTTGATCTAAGTGAGATTGTATACAGCACGGTGACTAAAGGGAGGGACTTTGACACCAGCTTGGATGCAACCAATCCTGCTCCACCATGAAGAGCTACAGGAGGACAGCCAATTCCTTTAACTTTTCTGTGCCTCGATTTCCTTGTCTGGGAACTGGATATAATAAGAGCCCCTGCCTCACAGGGCTGTAGTGTGGAGTAAATGAGGTCACACACATAACTCACAAGGGACATCTTGGAGCTCACTCTTGGTGATGTTCCTGTTATTCCTACTGTCCTGCCTACTTGTAGCTGAAGGTCTGTCTAAATCTTGTAGACCTAGGGAAATGAGGCTTCTGTGGGTTACTTCTCACTCCTGTTACTGTTACTGTATAAAAAATGGTCCCAAAACTTAGTGGCTTAAATTAACCATTTTATCAGGCTCACAGGTTTCTGGGAATCAAGAATTCGGGTGACTATTTTGCTCTGTGTGACATCAGCTATACCACTCAATGACATTCAGCGGGCATATGGGTTGGTCTGGGGAACTAAAGATGCCTCGATTCCTGTACCTCTTGGCTACATGAGAATGAATTAAAGACCAGGACTGCTATAGAGTGCTTCCTCCGGCTCCCTCAGAGAAAAGCAGACATGGGAGTCAGATCCCTTGCGTGGCAGTCCAGGGCTCCCAGTGGGAATGCCTCACTGGCTAGGCAGAAGCTGCATGACTTTGATGACTTATCCTTGAAAGTCTTTTTTTTTTTTGTATATCGTTTTATTGGTACATTTTACGTGTACAACATAATGACATTCATCATTGGAGATATGCACCCTTACATACTCTCTTGGTTCTTATTTTTCCCCCTTCCCCTGCCCTCCCTTCAACCCCTCCATCCCTCTCGATTTACAAAGGCTTTGTTTCCATTTTTTCATTTTCTCATATTAATTCCATTCCCTTCTTTCCTTTCCTCTACCCCTCCCAATTCCCCCTCCCCTTTGCCCCTTTTCTTCCTGTTTCACATTATCTATTATACTTTTTAGTCCTTATTTACACTTTCAGTTTCTCATACTAGAGAAATTATTCGGTATTTACAAATGTGTCCTGTTTATTTCTCTTAAGAATATCACCTCAATGTGCATCCATTTAGCCATAAATGTCTCTAATTTCTCGTTTTTGATGGCTGAATAGTATTCCATTTTATAAAAAGTCCGCATTTTCTTGATCCAGTCTTCAGTTGATGGGCATTTGGGCTGTTTCCAAGTTTGAACTATTACAAACCGTGCTGCTATGAACATGGGTGCACATACATCACTGTGGTATGATTCTCTTAATTCTTTGGGGAAGATACCCAGCAGGGGAATAG
>NW_004624883.1:905612-922372 GCF_000247695.1 Heterocephalus glaber
CCTGATCTTTATAATTTCCTCCCTTGTATGAGCTTTGGGTTTGTCTTGCTCTTCTCTTTCTAGAAGCTTGAGGTTCAGCATCAGGATGTTTAATTGGGCACACTCTGTTTTCCTAATATGATTATTCACTGCTATGAATTTCCCTTGTAAGACCCCTTTCATTGTGTCCCATAGATTCCAATATGTTGTGTTGTCATTGTCATTTAATTGAAAGAACTGTCTGATTTCTTCTTTAGTTTCCTCTGTGACCCATTGGTTATTCAGAAGTGTGTTATTCAATTTCCACGTGTTTATGAAGCTTTTTGAGTTTCTTTTGCTATGGATCTCCAATTTCATCACACTATGGTCTGATAATATACAGGGGATAACTTCAGTTCCTTTGCACTTACCTAAATATGTTCTATGAGCGAGTATGTGGTATATTTTGGAGAATGACCTGTGTGCAGCTGAAAAGAATGTGTATTCTGATTTTGTGGGGTGGAGCACTCTGTAAATATCTGTTAGGTTCATATCTTCAGTAGTTTGATTAAGTTCTATTATTTCATTGCTTGTTTTTTGTCTAGTTGATCTATCTATTTGTGACAATGGGGTATCAAGGTCCCCCACTACTATTGTATTAGTGCTTATATGGTTTTTCATGTTCATTAGTATTTGTTTTATATACTTGGGTGCACTAGTGTTTGGTGCATAGATATTTATGATTGTCATCTCTTCCTCTTGGGTTGTTCCCTTGACAAGGATATAGTGTCCTTCTTTGTCTCTCTTAATCAATGTGGGTTTGAAATCCACTTGGTCTGAAAAGAGCACAGCTACTCCTGCTTTTTTTGGGGTTCCTTTCGCATGGAGTATTGTTTCCCACCCTTTAACTTTCAGTCTATGAGTTTCTTTTTGAATTAATTATCTTTCTTGTATGCAACATATTGTTGGATCTTGCTTCTTGACCCATTCTGCCAGTCTATTTCTTTTGATTGGTGAGTTGAGACCATTAACATTGATAGTTATAACTGACATGTATTGAGTTATTATTGTCATGACATTTTCTGTTTGTTTGATCCTCCCCATTTGCTTTTAATATCTTGTCGTGCCCGGCAGATTCATTCTGCTGGGCTTCCTGGGGTTCTGATCCTCATTGTCTTTTCCTAGGATTTTGTCTAAAAATTTTTGGAGGGCTGGTTTGGTATTCATGAAGTTCCTAAGGTGCTCTTTGTCATAAAGTATCTTATTTCACCATCAATTTTGAAAGATAGTTTTGCAGGGTACATCAATCTGGGTTGGAGGTTGTTTTCCTTTAGGGCTTGAAACACATCACTCCAAGCTCTTCTTGCCTTAAGGGTTTGCACTGAGAAGTCTGCTGTGATTCTGATGGGCTTTCCTTTGTATGTGATTTGTTTCTGTTCTTTAACTACTTGTAGAATATTGTTGTTCTGTTGGGTTTCTGAAATCTTAACAATTATATGCCTATGTATAGATTTTTTTTGATCAAGGCTAGTTGGAATCCTATATGCCTTGCTTATCTGTATGTCAAATTCTTTTCCCCTGTTTGGGAAGTTTTCTGCCATCACTTTTGTAAACAGTTTTTTTTTATGTCATCTGCACTCTCTCCTGTTTCTTCATTGACTCCAATCTGTCTTATGTTATTTTTCTTTGCATCGTCTAGCAGCTGCTGGATTGATTTCTCGTGGTCCCCTAAAATTTTAAAGAATTTTTTCTTTTCCTGGTCACTAATTGCAATCTTATCTTTTATATCTGAAATTCTGTCTTCACATTGTCTCATTCTGCTGCATAGACTTTCAGTGTAGTTTTTAATCTCCTGGAAATCTGTTTGCATCTGTTTTATGGATTCAATCTGCTTCCTATGTTGGCATTCCATCATGTTCCTCAGCTCCTCTATTTTTTTTATCTGATCCTGTCTAGATTTATGAATCATGTCTTGCACTAATGGCACGATCTTTGCTGTTATGTGAGAAATTATTTCTGATTTCATTTTTTCTGGATCCTCTTTCGTTGTTTGTTCAGGGAGTCTAGGTGTTTGAGTATCAGAGTGTTCCATCTCATTTCCCTTTGGGGTTGCTGGAGGTGATCTGGAAGTCTGGTTCTGTGGCTTCTTTACCTATCTTCTCATTTTGACGCATGAGGTGGGGGGAGTAGTGTTGGTCTGTGTTCCTGGTGCCCGCACAGCTCACCTCCTCTGGGCTCAGAGCCATGATATGCCTACCAGGAAGCCTCCTGCTGCCTGGGAGCCGTGGTGTGCTGATCTGGAGGTCACCTCTGGGCTCAGAGCTGTGGCATGCCTACCCGGAAGCTTCCTCTATGTTGGGAGCCACAGCATGCCTACCCAGAAGCCTCCTGCGGCCTGGGAGCCGTGGGAGCCATGGCATGCCAATCTGGAGGTCTCCTCTGGGCTTGGAGCCATGGTAGGCCCACCCGGAAGCTTCCTCTACACTGGGAGCTGCAGTAAGCCTACCTGGAAGCCTCCTCCTGCCTGGGAGCCATGGGAGCCATGGTGTGCCAATCTGGAGGTCTCCTCTGGGCTTGGAGCCATGGCATGCCTACCCAGAAGCTTCCTCTACACTGGGAGCTGCAGCACGCATACCTGGAAGCCTCCTGCTGCCTGGGAGCTGTAGGAGCCATGGTGTGCCGATCTGGAGGTCTCCTCTGGGCCAATCCTTGAAAGTCTTGCAGCAACATTTCTGCCACGGAACTTACAGGAGGTAACAAACCCGGGTTCCTATTTGGTACTTAAATCACGATGTGTTAGGCAGCAGAGCTTCTATTTGGAATACAACTTTCCTCTTGTTCTGGGGAAAAATGGACTGTGTAGAGAGATGTCACATTGGCATAGTATAAAGCTAACTACATATGACAATTTTCACTGAAGTTATTCATTTGGCTTCCTCCTGTGGTCACTTTATTTCAAATAAATACAACTGCCACTTCCACTGCATGTGATATAACTTTAAGAGAAGCAAAGGGGAACAAAAGGAATTCTTCTTACTCAGAGACAATCAGGTTTATACTTGCCTCCAGAGGACTCATGGTTTTCACTGGGAAGGAAAGACAAAATACTAACCATGAGTCAAGTTGAGGAAGCAGCAGTTGGGAGCCACTGAGCTAAGCTTCTCTGAAGCACAAAGTGTTATGCATAGGGTGAAAGGGGTTTATTGAAATGCAAAAATATTAAATACATGTTAGGGTAGAAAGTGCCTATAGTGTACTTGAAATTTAAGGGTGCTATCAAAAATCATATGTGGAATAGGGTTACTTTTCTGTCTTCAGATTGAGCCTGCCCCTCATATACTAATTAGAGAGATTATGGAATCATTGTTTAAAGAGATCGATGATTTTTATATGGCTGATGTTCTACAGTCTTCAGAAAACATTACATTTGTGAAAGAAGCAAGACCAAGAGCTATTGAAATTCAGGTGTGTGCAGCTTGCTTTGTTTCATTAAGACGACCTTGTTAGATAATAAGGAAAAATGATAATTCATATCATCTGCTCAAGTTGTTTTCAGTGTTTTTGATTATGAATAAGAGCTTCACCAAGCCCTCAAGAAGAAAGTAGAGAATTCAAGGTTGTTGGTTTTCTTAGGTGAGAGTTCAGGAGAGATTCTCAGTGGATGCTGATTTGGATAGTATGTAACTAGTGCCTTTTCTGTCCCCAGCACCAGGCTAGGCATTTTCACGATTAGCCTTCCTATCAAATAGTTCAGGGTCAGTAGTCTTAGCTCAGGATGGATAGATGAGGCAACTGAGACATCCACCCCTTGGCGAGAGGGTCCTTGTCCTTCGTGACTGTAAGCATTCTCATCTATTCCACTTTCACTCCACCCTCCCTCCCTCTTCAACTGCTCCAGGATTCTTGATTCTTTGACACCTACTGTTCATTTTCCATTCTTAGCTTCAGAACAAAGGTTTCCTGTACATCAAAGACTTCTCCTGCCTTGCGGAGGTCCTTCAAGTTTCAGTTTAAATGACCTGTCCCAGAGACCTCTTCCCTGGCTTCTCAGATGGAGTTAGGCCTACAATTTATCTGCTTCCAGAAAGCCCATCCTCCACATTCCTCCCCAGTCCTTTCTAGAGTTTTGATTATTAAAGTACCTGGTCGACTCCCTGGTTAGTGACCAGTTTGTTTCATCCATTAGCACTGAAACTCCAGCAGGCCAGGGGATTTGTCTACTTTGTGCTTCATCATGGCTCCATTGCCTGGCACGTAGTAGTTGCTCAATAAACATTAATCCACAGAACAATCCAGAGAGAATTATTGACTCATCTTTCTTCATACAGCTGGCATCTGTAAAAGGAAAGAGCAATTAGTAAATCATGATTCAGCCTTTTGCTTAGACTCCAGCAAACGAGCTGATAATTTAAAGATTAGATTCTGCCTGGCCAGAGGTGTGAGTGTAAGATCTTTTGGCTGAGTCAGGTCTTCTCCTAAAAGATACAGGCATGAGAATTGAAGTAGTCTACTTTTAAAACAGTTATTCATAGAAGATTATTGCACTGGTTTGGAACATGGCCTTTGGATACAAACTGACTCAGTTTGAAACCAGTGCTGTTATTCAATGTGGGACCTCAGGCAAGGGACTTAACCTCATTTAATGTCAGTTTCCTCATCTGTAAAATGGGTATCATGATAGTGTCTGCATCGAAGGAGAGCTGTGAAGACAACATTATTTAATACAAGTAAATTACTTAGCAATATGCCTGACAAGTAAGTGCTGTTTATAGCGCCTTGAATAGTGGACCTCAAAAACTCAGGGCCGGGCCGGGGACTTAGCTCAGTGCTTCCACCATCTGCCTCATAAGCACAAGGTCCCAAATTTGATCCCTGGTATCAAAAAAAAAATTTTAAATTAAGGGCCAGGAATTTAGCTCAGTGGTTCAGCCACCTGCCTCCTAAGTGCAAGGACTGGAATTCGATCCCCAGTACCAAAAAAAAAAAGTCAAGGCCACCTGGCACCTCAGGGTGTGAACTTATTTGGTAATAGGGTTTTGGCCAGAGTGAGTAGCTAAGGATCTCATGAATGCAACTTCTTGGATTTGGCGTGTTCCCATCTAGAAGGATTGGTGTTCTTCCCAGGAGCAGAGGCAGAGATGCAGTTATGTGTCTATGAGCCCAGGAATGTCAGGATTTCCAGCAACTAATGCAGGCTAGGAGAGAGGCCTGAACAGATTCACCTCAGTGGCATGCACAGAAGAATGGGAGTGAGCAGAGGGTAACCAGAGTGCCATGGAGACTGGAGGCCAGGTGCTGCCTGTCACCTTGTCCCTTCGAGTGCCCCAGCTGCAGGCCCCTGCTCCTAGCAACCTTCGCCACTTCTCCTCACGCAGTGATCCTACCTTCCTTACACTGTTTCTTCACCAGGCTGCTTTGAAGCCTTGCCCTGACTTAGTGTTTCCCACCTCCCTCTTGCCTCACCTGAAACCTGGCTCCAGTGCAGGCTGCCTACTCGCCAAGGCCACAAGGGTTCTTTTCTCGGCTTTGCATTCACACTCCTTTCAAGCAGCAGTGGCTAACACTTCATCCAGAACCTGCCTTGTGTAAGGGACAAAGCGATAATTAAAGATACAGCATCTGCAAGGAGCTTATCTAGTCATATGGAGAGTGGGGGCAGGAGTGTGCTAGAACTGGTTTCAACTAGCTCACAAGCGTTCATCAGCCTGGTTTTAGGAATTTGTGAGCCAGCTGTTAACCAACACCAGTATGGTAGGAGGTTAAAGTTGAGCCTGAAAAACTCCTCTCTCCTCTCTGCTCTCTGCTCATTGTTCTCTTTTCTCTCCTTCGGTTGTCTCTTTTTCCCCTCCCTGTCTTCTCCTCTTCCTTTTTCTCTCTTCCCTTTCTTAAATCAATATACTTTTCTCTTTAGCAATATTCATACTTTGGCGTGGAGCTGTGGGATTCCAGGCAAAGCATGTTGGTGTCCTCATTAAACCCTGAGTGGAAGAACTGAGTCAAGGATGAAGCACTTGGGCGGATTATGTTCCCAACCTCTTTTCCTTTCTCATGTCTTCCTCTTGTTCTTTATTGAACACCCAGGACTCTCAGCTGTGTCAAAAAGTATCTGAAAGCTTTGCAAGGTAGTAGTTTGGAAAACGCATGGTTGAACTTCAGTAGACTTGAAACTGGCACATCAGGCACCCACACAACCCTCGAGAACACTAACATTTCACTCCATATGACTTCTCAGAAAGGCAGCTCCTTCTGTTCTTCCATCTTGAAATATCACAGCGAAAAAATGGCTTTTGGCACCAATGGACGATTGTGCTGAAACTTGCTGAAGGGGTTTGTGTGTAAAATTGGTACTTCTGTTCCATGAGCAGAGTGTGTGGAAATAATTCTTTTGCATTGGAAATGGGGATTGGGGGTGGGAATGGGGGTATCTGAAGGTCTTCAGGAGAAGCAATGGTGGGGGATTGGAGCAGATGTTTTAAAGGGAGGATAGGGTAAGAACTGGAACTGAGTGAGTTCGAGCGTGTGCTGCGGAGGCTGGTGGTTTGCACTGTGTTGAGGAGCACTAGTTGGGCATGGGTACTGCCCAGAGGGCAGCTGGCTAATTGCTTTAGTGCTTGTGGGCAACCCTTCAGAGATGACGCTGGGAAAGGATATGAGAAGGGTGTACTGCCTGGTGCTCCCTTTGAATCTTGCTTCCTGGAGGCTGACATCCTGGGCATAATTTTAACTAGTGGGTCATCTTCAGAAAGTGACACTGAGAAATAGATGAAAGAAGGGGCCATGATGAACACAGGGTGCAGAGTTAGGGGACTTTGGCTCCATGATGGGGGCCTGATTGGCACTTTGGTGGTGGAGCTGGAGAACCTGAAAGGTGGGAATAATTGTAAGGACAGACTGAGGGACATGAGGGGAAAAGAAACTTAAGAATGAAATTCTAGGAAAAAGGTATCTAATATATGTATTCAATGGCAGAAAGGGCTGGTTCTAGACAAAAAGCTGGGAACCCTGGCAGCAGAATGGAGTGACTCATGTTTCTCAGTTGCGCTCTGTGACTGTCAGAGCTCAAAGACAACAGGCGATCTTTGCACCCTGTTTTTGCCTGAACTGTCCGGGTGGGAGCAGATGTGTTTCCAAATGTCAGTCCCTTCTGTGGTGGGGAACAACGTTTTCCTCTTTGTATTTTGTCTTTTTCCAAAACTGACCTCAGGACCCCTCTCCACATTGTTTTCTAACCTCCTGACCTGACCTCCTTGGGGCTGCCCCCTGGAGAGCCCCAGCGAGCTTCAGCTGGGGCCAAGAGGCTGTTCCAGTAGGGGAAAGCCCAGCACAAAACACCTTCTCTTCCATCTGGGTCGAGCTGACTGCAGAGCTTATCTGCTAGCCTCCAAGGACAATTCAAGAAATCCCTTTGTCCTTTGTTTTCAAAACTGACCAAGTAACAGTGTTCTCTTTTCCTTGAAGAAAGATTTGTGTCTGTTTTCACTGTAATTCAAGGTGCAAAGTTTACAACTTCAATTCCTAGAATAAAATTCCAATTCCAGTGGAGTCTCAATATGATAGAGCCTAGTCTATGGCACTCTAATTCCAAGAATTTGGACAGTATCTAGGACTCCATCATAGCCAAGTTGAATGTAAAATGATCCAGTGCCAAGCCAGCCTTGATCCCTTGCTATATTAGGGCATAGTTGTCATCTGGGAGTGAATGGAACACCTCTCAAATCCTGTCCCGGCACTGTTAATTCTGGATGAAAGTGCGCCTTCCCCAGTGTTATGTTAGGTGTTGGAGATGGTTACCTTGTAAATTTTAGTATACCCCGAAGTCAGGCCTTGGACCAACCAGCTTGTGTTAATCCAAGAGTGAAAAGGAGAGCTTGGCAGCAAGTAATGTTAGCAGAGATTTTCTCCTTAGCAGGAGAAGTAGGGGCAAAAGGGGAATCTCATAGGGTTGGGATGCAGACCTCTCAATCCTAGCCATTCTACAGAGTAGGGAGCTGGGTAGGCCAGGATTGGAATTTTGGCTACAGGACCCTGAGAGTCAGTTTTTTGAGTTTATAAAACAAGGATTTAACCTTTCTCACATTATTATTAGATACTCCCATTATACTCCACACTTATTAGCTCCCCATCTTATTAGCTCCCCATCTCAGAAAATGGCACGTCCATCCTATCAGTTACAGTGGAGCCTTGACTTACAAACTCAATTCATTCTTGAGGGCTGGTTGTAACTCAAGTTCGTCAGTTGAATGCTCAAGCTCCTCTACACAGCTTTCAAAGTCTCTCTCCTGTACACAGACAGATCTCAGTGTCCTTAGGGAGACATTAGCCCAGGATTTCTCAATTAACCCCACACAGGAAAGGATGTTGTAATGTTCCTTCCAGAAGTCTTTAAGGGTTAGATCTGTATCTGAGACCATCTGGAAGCACAAGTGGCCAGCAATTCGGTTGTAACTAAAAACTTTGTTTGTAAGTTAAAACTAAAATTCTGGTTGTAACCCAAGCTGTTCGTATGTCAGGCCGGTCATAATTTGAGGGTCCACTGTACTCTCCTGAGCTCTAACTCCTCTCTTTCCCCTCCACCCACAGCTGATCCATCTGCAAGTCCTGTAAGTTTGGTCTTGCAGGCATGGCCCTAGCTTACTCACTTCTCTCTCCTCCAGCAACAGACTAGCCAGCCCCTGGTCATCTCTTACCAGCACTCTAACCTTGACTCTTCTCCTTGGCCCACTCTTGTCCCTTTAATCTCTTTGGCTGCGTATCCTCCTAAAATGCATAGTGCTCTACCACCTCCAGGAGCTTGCCATCGCTCATAGGATGAATCCATACTCTGCTCTCCTTCCCACTGGTTAGAAGGCCCTGACCATCAGTCCTCCCTGTCTCTCCTGCTTTATCTCTTCACCTTTCCTTCTGGCTTACTAAGCACCAGCCAGTCAGGCAACATTACTCCAGTTGCAAGGACATAGCGAGCGGCCTCTTCTTTGAATCAAGGCATTTGCCCAGCAGATCCCTCCACTATTTCCCTACACCTGCTGTCCAATCTTTGCATGACTGGCTCATTCTATTCTTCAGACCTCCACTCAGAACCCTCATCCCCGTCCACCCAATTGGGGGGAGCACCTGCCCTTTGCATTCTCAGGGCTTCATCTTGTCCCAGCTTCATTCGTAACACTCCTCCTCCATACGCATTGTTTTCTTTGTCTGTTTTTCATGTTTATTGCTGGTGTCTCCTCAGACTATAACCTATATGGGAACAAGCATCTTATCTGTCTTGTTTCCATGGTCTTTCTAGGACCTAGAATGAAGCCTGCCTGATACAAAGTAGGTACTCTGTATGTCTTTGTTGGCAATGAATAGATGAATGAATGAATGAATACAAATATGAATAAGATGAATGAAATTTTGTGAGGGTTAGATGAAATAGCAAGGGGAATGATGTGGGAAATTCTTTGCTACTGTTCTCTGCCTTATGCTCTGGCCACCTATGTGCTGCTAATTTGTGTGGTGAATGTTCAGTGGTTGTTTCTTCAGAGCTCCAGCATATCCTGCATTTATTTTGGCTTAATGGTCCATCACCCCATTTTATATTTCTAAACACTGTAAAGCCTGAGTTATTAGGTGAAAGAATTAGAATTTACTTTAGAGAATAGTTTGTTTATCCACTCACAGCGATTCCTGCCCCTTTGCTAGAGGGGCTGGTAGATACCCAAGGCCCATAAACCACAGGTTTTAAGATGAGCTCTATCAACAGACTCTTTTAATCTTTCAAGGTAGGTAAAGTGAGCAGTTCATTCTCTCTATTAGGGATTGTCTCTTAGAAAGAAGCCTGAAGGCAGAACACTATCATCTTTGGATAAATATTAGAAATGCTAGGCTATCTGCCCTGAGGGTGTTCCTTATGTTTCCCATTTTTTGTTTTCTTTTTTCTCGCCCACCCCTGGCCCAAACCACTGAGTTGGTCACTTTCTATTGATTGCTGAGTCACCTGCCATGGACCTCCCCAAACAGCCAATCTTGCCTTAACCTTTTCAGCCAAACCAGTCCCTCCTCACCTTATTCCTAGGTTGAAGCGATGGCTGCTGCTGTTCTGAGAGGTAACAAGGAAGACTGAGCCACCTGGCGGCCTTGATACCAGCATAGTGGCAACAGTGGTATGGCTGTGGTTGTCATCAGAATCACCGAGAGGCTTGCGTACTTGCCAAGGCTTGCCCATAAACTTGAGTTGTCTCAAGGACAGCTTGAAGAAGGACAGAGCAGCTAAGTTGCTTTCTGCCTGCAGTTTTTCAAAAAGGGAAATTCCAGATTTCCTAAAGCTCTCAACCCTCAGCTATGAGAGGACTCTAGAAATCCTGACTTCCAGCACTCAGGTGTTTGCTGCTTAGCAAACAAGTTTATTATTTCTGGCCTTGAAGTTCCATTTCCATTTCTATAAATATATTTGTCCCATTTGTTCAAATTTAAATATGTCTCTCAGGAACTGGGTTTTCTTCTGTCTTAGTCCATTGGTGGTAGTGGTTATTACCCATGGTAAACCCTACAGAAAGACATGAAGTCAATTTTAGGGTTCTTTTCAGTTTCAATGAAATGAAAGCAGAAAATATCATTGAGCTCAGGCAGCCCATGATTTGAGCTTACAGCTTCAAATTTAATATAACCTTAATTATAATCCTCTACATTTTTTTCGTATTTTATCACCTTTCAAATGACATTGTCAAAGCAATTAAGACTCCCAGGACCTTAATCGTTTGAAAATTTCCTTCTCACTATGAAGAGACTGGCCAATGACATCATTTATTCTGAGAACGAGTTGAGATTTAGCTTCCCAGTCAACAGACTTGCAGCCATCTCTTGCTTTTTCACTGTTAATTTTAGAAATTACCATAGTTAGCATTCTGAAAGCCTTCACTTGAGAAATAAATGTCCCTCGTGAAAGAAAGTGTGCACTAAACTAGAAACTGCTGGATGGCTATGAGGATTATGAAGGTTAGGGAAACAAAAATCCAAATCCTCACTAAAGCAAGCTGTTCTGATCTATTTGCCATGAAATCTCTCCTCGCATCAGCTCCTAGTCCCAATCTTGTTGTATATCCATAGCTCTTTTACAGAGTACATGTGTCCTGGAAGAAAGGCAAGGGCATAGCCTGGCTGTAGCTGCAGGAGCATCTGTAGGACCCAGGTTACTTGGGGGTGGGATTTGACTTGCTCAGAGCATCTGGGGCTAGGGAAATCACAGAAGAGTGGTTGAGGTCAGCACACCAAAGAAAGGAATGAGCAGGTCACCAGAAGAAGGGAAAGGATGAGATGCTACTGTGGAGACAGGGAAGAAAGAAGCTAGGAGAGGAGGGTCGGAGGCCATGGGTTGAGAGCTAAGTGAATGGGTGGGCCAGGGAAATTCTTGGTAGTGGAGGTAGGGGGCTTTGACTTTGTCTGGCTTTTTATTTGCTTTCCTTGTCATACGCATAGGAGAACCAATCATACTTCCCACTGTGATCACTGACCCCAATCAACTGTATCCTGGACTGGCCCAGCATAACCCTTCCTCCACTGGTGAGCACACTTTTATGCATGGGGGAGAATTTTGCAAAATGGATAATATTTAGCAGCCTCATGTTTTACCATTGAAAATGAAAATCGCCGCATAGTGTCTCATGTCAGAAATGCAAATGCTTACAACATAACTTACCTACTGTATTGAAATCATCCATGGGAACATTGGCACTCCATTTTAGTAACTGACATTAATATCTGGACATACTGTAAAAATAGCACACTGGGAGACAACCTTCCAGTATTTGCTTCTGAAATAGGAGAGCAGGCCATATAGCAATACTCAAGCTCAGATATTTACAGGTCCCGAGTTTCTCATTGCTCCTTGGTGCACCTGAAAGACTCTGATTTATACTCTAAAATAGTTCCTGATTTTATTCTAGAGCAGTGATCTCTAGAGTTACAGAGAATAGGCTTTATAGAAAAGGTGACATTTCAGAAAAGATTTAAAAAGTAAGGAGTGAGCCAAAGGGTATCTGCAAAAGGATAAACCAGGAAGAGACAACAGTAAGTGCAAATGTCCTGAGTTAGAAGAAATAAAGTAATACCTCTGTTCACGGACACTTCTGTTTGCAAGCAATTTGATTCGCAAACAAAAGGACTTGGCAAAATTTTGCTTCCACTCGCGAACTCCACATCAGATGACAAACAGGATCACGGCCATCTTCCTCACACAAACACAAATGCAGACATCTTCCCCCAAACTGTAAAACAAATTAAGTTCATAAACCAAGGCACCACTGTATTTAAAAGCAACATTTCAACATTTAATCTGAATATATGCCTCACCAAAGAAGACATACAGATGGCAGATAAACATATGAAAATATGCTCAACATCTCTTGTCACTGAGAAAGGAAAATCAAAGCCACTATGCAAGCCCACTACACACCTATTAGAATACCTAAAATCTCAAACAAGGACAGCTCCAACTGATGGTGAGGATGCAGAACAACAAGATCTCTTGTCTATTGCTGATGGGAATGCAAAATCATATAGCCACTTTGGAATGCAGTCTGACAATTTACTGTATCATGAAATATGTGACTTTAGCATTCACATTCCTAGGTATTAATCCAAGTGACTTGAAAACTTATATCCCCAGAGAAAGTCATGAACATTTATTGTAGTTTTATTCGTGATCCTTAAAAACTGGAATGGCCAAGTTGTCCTTTAATAGGTGAATGGATAAACAAATGTGAGTCATATGATGGAAGAAAACGAAATGGATACCGATATACACAACAGCCTAGATGAATCTTAAGCGCACACTGCTAAGTGAAAGAAACTAGTCTGAAAGGGCATATTTCATTTATATGATATTCTGGAAAAGGCAAAAGTCTAGGTAGAAGCAGAAAACAAATTGGTGGTTCCTGGGTTTGGAGGAGTAGGGAGGGTTGAATGGACGAAGCATAGGAGATTTTATTAGGGTAGTAAAACTACTGTGTATGATAGTGCAGTGATGCCTTTGACACTATGCATCTGTCAATACTCACCAAGCTGCATGTTTAAAGAGCAAACCTTAATGTACACAGAAGAAAAGAAACAGTTTGAAGGTGGGAAAATCCCAGGATGGAATGCAGACCATGATGAAGGAACCTGACTGTTATAAATATAAAACAACCTTACTGAAGGGCACTGGAGGAAAGCTGCTGATATCTTTGGAAGTGAATGGAGTTGTTAAGACTAAAGGGAAACAGAACAAAACTTCACATAAGCACTGAAATACTAGTTAATAAAGTTGTTTCCAGTGAAGGTATGGATAAGCAATTCTAATACTTCTATATATGTATACTGGAGTGGAACAGCTTGGAAATTTATGGCAGATGGTAGCAACGAGAATTTTTTGGGGTAGACGTTTATACATAAGCAAGGGAAGGAAGCTACAGTGATCCATGTAGTAAAGAAATGGGCTTGGAGACATCAACACGAACTCATGTTTGGCTTAATACAGGAAAAATAGTCATACATCTAACTACATATAGATATGTGTATATACATAGTGCACACATAAACCTCATTCTTCTGTGCACTGAGAGAGCCTAGGGACACAGATTTCCCCATATGAGTGAGTATTCCAAGTGCTCACACCTCAGTTCCCAGTACCCTTTTCAAATAAAAGGAACTCAGGGCTCCTTGGAAAAATGGATGATTCTACAACAAGGTGGGGGATATTCAAGATATGTAAGATGAGCCCTGGGCATATTAGAGTGGCAGAAAGTAAGAACACACTTTAAAAGTAGATAAGAGCTCCCACCTCAGAGGAAGGGGCTTCTGGGGTGCTGTTCCACTGCTCCCAGCCCAGCGGTAGGGGCTTCCAGGCCATTGTTCCACAGCTCCCAGCCCAGAAGAAGGGGCTTCTGGGCTGCTGTTCCACAGCTCCCAGCCTGGAGGAAGGGGCTTCTGGACCACCTTTCCAACACTCCCAGACAGGAGGAAGGGGCTTGTGGGCCACTGTTCCACAGCTCCCAGCCCAGGGGAAGGGGATTCTGGACCACCATTCCACCACTACCAGCCCAGAGGTAGGGGATTCCGGGTCGCCTTTCCACCACTCCCAGCCAGGAGGAAGGGGTTTCTGGGCCCCTGTTCCACCACTCCCAGTGCAGAGGAAGGAGCTTCTGGGCTGCCGTTCCACCACTCCCAGCCTAGAGGAAGTGAGCCATGCAGGTGCCAGTAGCACACCCCTCCTGTGTCAAAATGAGAAGACATGTAAACAAGTCTCAAAACCAGACTTCCAGATCACCTACAGCAACCCCAAAGTGAAATGAGATGGAACAATCTGATACTCAACCACCTGGACTCTCTGAACTGCAACAAAAGAGGATCTGGGAAAAATGAAATCAGAAATAATTTCTTATATGACAGCAGAGATTGTGCCCATAGTGCAAGGCATAATTAATAAATCTAGAAAGGACACAGATAAAAAAATAGAGGAGCTGAGAAACATGATGGAACCCAACATAGGAAACAAATGGAATCGATAAAACAGATGCAAACAGATTTCCAGGAGATTAAAAACTCCATTGAAAGTCTATGCAGCAGAATGAGCCAATGTGAGGACAGAATTTCAGATATAGAAGATAAGATTGCAATTAGTGGCCAGAAAAAGAAAAATTGCTTCAAAATTGTAAGGGACCATGAGAAATCAATCCAGCAGCTGCTAGATGATGCAAAGAAGAATAACATAAGACTAATCAGAGTCAATGAAGAAAGAGGAGAGAGTGCAGATGACATGAAAAATTGTTCACAGAAGTAGTGGCAGAAAACTTCTGAAGCAGGGGAAAAGAGCTTGACATACAGATAAGTGAGGCATATAGGACTCCAAATAGCCTTGATCAAAAAAAGTCTACACATAGACATATGATTGTTAAGATTCCAGAAAATCAACAGAAGAACAAAGTTCTACAAGCAGTTAGAGAAAAGAAACAAATCACATACAAAGGAAAGCCCATCAGAATCACAGCAGACTTCTCAACACAAACCTTCAAGGCAAGAAGAGCTTGCAGTGACATATTCCAAGGCCTAAAAGAAAACAACTTCCAACCCAGATAGATGTACCTTGCAAAACTATCTTTCAAAATTGATGGAGAAATAAGATACTTTCAGGACAAAGAGCACCTTAGGAATTTCATGAATACCTAAACAGCACTCCAAAAAATTTTAGAAAATATCCTAGGTACAGACAATGAGGATCACAACCCCAGCAAACACAGCAGAATGAATCCATCAGGTGCAACAAGAAATTAAATGTAAAGGGGGAGAACCCAACAAAAAGAAAAAGTCATGGCAATGACAAGTCAATATGTTTCAGTTATAACCATCAATGTTAATGGTCTCAATTCACCAATCAAAAGAAATAGACTGGCAGAATGGGTCAAGAAGCAAAATCCAACAATATGCTGCATACAAGAAACACACTTAATTCAAAAGGAAACTCATAGATTGAAAGTTAAAGGGTGGAAAACAATACTCCTTGCGACGGGAACCCAAACAAAAGCAGGAGTAGCTATCCTCTTTGCAGATCAAGTGGATTTCACAACAACACTGATTGAGAGAGACAAAGAAGGACACTACATCCTTGTAAAGGGAAGAATCCAAAAGGAAGAGATGACAATCATATATATCTATGCACCAAACACTAGTACGCCGAACTATATAAAACAAATACTAATGGACATGAAAAGTCACATATGCACTAATACAATTGTAGGGGGGGACCCCAACACCCCACTGTCACAAAGAGATAGATAAACTAAACAAAAAATAAGTTATGAAATACTTGAACTCAATCAAACTCTTGAACAAATGAACTTAACAGATGTTTACAGAGTCTTCCACCCCACAAAATTAGAATACACATTCTTTCAGGTGGACACAGGTCATTCTCCAAAATAGAACACATACTCACTGATAGAATATGTTTAAGTAAGTGCAAAGGAATTGAAGTTATCCCTTGTATATTATCAGACCATAGTGCGATGAAATTTGAAATCAATAGCAAAAGAAACGGCAAAAATTTCATAAACACATTGAAATCGAGCAACACACTTTTGAATAACCAATGGGTCACAGAGCAAATTAAAGAAGCAATCAGATAGTTCCTTCAGTTAAATGACAATGACAATACAACATATCGAATCTATGGGACACAATGAAAGCAGTCTTACATGGGAAATTCATAGCAGTGAATACACATATTAGGAAAACAGAGCGTGCCCAATTAAACAACCTGATGCTGAACTTCAAGCTTCTAGAAAAAGAAGAGCAGGACAAACCCAAAGCTCATACAACAGAAGAAGTTATAAAGATCAGAGCAGAAATCAGTTCAGTGGAGACTAAGAGAATGATACAAAATACCAATGAAGCCAAGAGTTGGTTCTTCGAAAGAATAAACAAAATTGACAAACCCTTAGCCAACCTCATCAGAAAAAGGAAAGAAAAGGCCCAAATCGATGCAATTAGGAATGAAAAGGGTGAAATTACAACAGACCCAGCAGAAATCCAGAGAATCATCAATACCTACTTCGAGAACCTATACACCAGTAAGATGGAAAACACAGAAGAAATGGACGGATTCCTGGAATACGTATGAATAATCAAAGTTGAACGAAGAAGACCTAAAAATTCTAAATGATCCAATATCAATTAATGAAATTGAAAACATAATTAAAACCTTGCCAACTAATAAAAGCCCAGGTCCTGATGGCTTCACTGCTGAATTCTACAAGACATTTAGAGAGGAACTACTGCCACTACTGTTTAAA
>NW_004624883.1:924777-951671 GCF_000247695.1 Heterocephalus glaber
GAATGGAATTAATATGAGAAAATGAAAAAATGGAAACAAAGTCTTTGTAAATAGGGAGGAATGGAGGGGTTGAAGGGAGGGCAGGGAAAGGGGGCAAAATAAGAACCAAGAGTGTATGTAAAGGTGCAAATTTCCAATGATGAATGTCATTATATTGTGTACCTAAAATGTGCCAATAAAAGGATATACAGTTAAAAAAATAAAAAATAAACCAAATGATAACAAATGTCTATAGGATTTTGGAGTCAGATTTCCTTGGGTTAAGACTCTGCCTCTGTCACTTACTTGTTCTGTGTACATTGGCAAGGCATCCCATCTCAGTGGACCTCCCTTTCCAGATTCATCAAATGGAATTTTAAAAATGAGCCAATAGAGTTGTTTTGGGTGGGGTCATGGCACAGATGTATGGGTTTCAGTCCATAGTCCCTCGATTCCAATGCAGGATGGCTTGACAATGGAGAAACCATGCATATCATGGCAGACAGGAAACAGACCCACTACTTCCAGACCCCTACTCCCGAGATCTTGACTCCTCACAGCAAGGCAAGCTATGCCACCCACATAAGCCAATCACCGTCCCAAATCCCCTACTCTGCACACATGAGGCTTTGGGGACATCTTGGATCTAAACTGCAGCAGTTAGAAACCACTCAATGAGTGGCAAGTATGGCTAAAAGTCACATATGCTTCTGCTCCTTCACAAGGAGGTAGGAGCTTGTGAGGTTCCTGGATATGGCAGGACAGATCAGTAAACCTTAGAAGGGAGTTGAGGCAGGGAATGGCCAAGCCATGAGCACCTCGTAGGAGCCATTGCATAGGTCCGTCATTGTAAAGAGAATAGAAAGTGCAGGTCAAAGATGTGACTGACCCAATACTGAGCTGTGGCCCAAGCCTCAATCTTAGTTCCTTGCCATAACTTCGGCACCTCACAGATGGGGAGAACAATACAAAGCCAGCGTCTTCCGGGAGCACTGCACCTGTCTCAAGGGATATTTTTTTCATGAGCTCCCCCTCTTATTATTCTTTGATCATTTGGTATGATTCAATTTTATACCAACCTGTTCAGCAAGGTGAAACTAAATCCATGCCTTGGAGAGCTGAACCTATGTTGCTTAGCAATATTATTTGCAAGCAATTTCCATTGGCAATATTTTATCCAGTTCTGTCTTAAGTAATAGTAGCCAGGTTCCCCAAATATATGGAGACCAGACTCCAAATTTGCATGTGCAGAGGCACCCTTTGAAAATGAACTCTACTAGTCCCTGCTTCATTAATTTTGTGGTGCTTACTTCATTAACTAATTTAGTTCTCACTTCATTAATTTTCCTAGAATCTTTTTAACTTTTTCAGTGCCAGTAGCAATTGCTTTTCCACAGATGCATCATGAAGATGCATACTTGCATTTCTCCTTCCCACTTGCACTCTGTTCTGTTTCGTGAGCACTTCATATTAAATTTTCCAACTTGCTAATTAGCATGGGAAATATTTGATGCCAGTATGTTTTCTCAGTACTCGCAAGACAGTTTGCTATTGTTTTTCTTCTTTTTGTCTTTAGTTTTCACGCTCAAGGGCACAACCTAAAGATAACCTGAAATATTTTGGCTTTAACATCAAGGTTAATGACCCTGAATTAGATATTCTGGGGATCTTTGAATCCAGATTCTTAATTCTGCCAAGAAAGGAACTGTGTCCTATTGCTCTTTTGAATTCACAGTCGGCCTAGCATAATTGTACATGCACACCTACTGGGCACTGGGCACTAAGCACTAGCATGGGGAACTCCCTCACAGCATCCAAACCCAACCAGCAATGCGAGACAGGAATTACAGAGAAGCTCAGTGTCTGCATCTTCATCTTCAGTGTATGCCGCTGGCGTGGCCAAGGGAAGATATAAAACTGGGAGAAGTCAGTTGTGTAAATTTAGCGCTATACACATACATGGACTCTCCCTGTAGGGCAATGGCCACTCTGTGGAAAATGAGCTGGTATGCCTAATGCTCAGGAGATTTAAGTTGTCTAGGAGCAAAAAGAGCCCCCATTCTCTCATTGCTACACAGCAGATGCTGTTCTTTGATTGCAGAGCTGAGCTGTGGTGGGGTCTCAAGACCTGTTTGGTGGGCCTTCATTATTTAGACTAGGTTATATATTCTTTGTCAGTGTTGCCTAGGGTTTTTTGAAAGAACCTTTTTTTGATGTAGCCTGTAGCTGAAATCAAAGGCTTAACTTAGTACATGTTTTCAATGAAATATCACACATTTTAAGAAATTACTGAGAAAGCTCCAAGTACCAGACTGGGTAGATGATTTGTCTGACCCAGCAGGGCTCTCCCATTTGTGAAATGACCCACAATGATGTCTATTCCTTGGTAATGACGGTGTCTTATTTTTTGAACACCTAGTTCAGATAGGAGTGTTCAGTAAGCCCTTGTAGGAAAAAAAAATAAAGGAACGATCACGAATGAAACTTGGTGTTTATTATATATGCTACACAAATGCAAATATTTAAAAAATTTAGGAGAATTTGCATTGGATAAAAATGAAATCAAGAAAGAACACCTGGCAGCATAATAAATTTCTATCCTGTACCAGTGAGCATTGGTTCTGCAGACAGCCTCTTAAGTCAATGGTAGCTGCTCCATTGCTGAGCTAAGTTTGATAATCACAAGTCAGAAATACATAATAAGGCCAAGCTCAAGCCGTTTTTCTTTGGTGTAAGACATCTCATAAGGCAGGAGGACCTAATTAAACAATGACTGTCTTTTGTACTAGGAATATATTCACAAACAGTAAATTAATTAAACCCAACAAATTAATTTCATCATTTTTAGCCCTGCTGTGGCTAATATTTGATATTTGGTACACGAGTTGAAAAATTATCACCTCCAAGTGGTACTACAAAATGAAAATATTTCCTTTTCCTTATGTTTTAACAAATGCATCAGGATTTTTTTTTCTTTAAATGAGTATTATCTTTCAGACCAGTTACCCTAAGTAAAAATATATTAATTCCAATGATGTCCCAACTACTCAAACGATTTCTAGTATTCTCCTTTTTATCCATATTCCATAAGTGTATGTTAAGTGCCTGCTTTGTGCCAGCTACTATGCTAGGTCCTAGAGACAGAGAGGAAAACAAATTGCTTTGTTTACTGCATTCTTTTTCTTGTCAAATCCTTTTTTTCAGCCTGATTGTCGACCTGATTCATTACACATATAACCGAGTGGGCTTTTACAAACAAAATAAGCCACCACTTTTGTAGCTTTGCTTCTGTCAGCTAGCACCCTTTGTTTGGGTAATTGCTATTCACTACCTTAGTCCTCTACCATTTAGAATCCTTCAGTGAGAATTATTTCTTCATTGTCCTAAAGAGAAAGTCAAAGCTATTCTTCTAGTCTACCTGAATGTCCTTCTTTTCATGTTTAGGAATCTAGGCCACCTGTTGAATGGGCATTACCTGAGACCTTGAATGTATATATATATTCGGTTGTTTTTATATGTCAAAGACAGCTTTCTGAATGTAACGACTTAGTTCACCAGCATTCTCTCAGTGCATTGTAGACATTGCTTTTAGTGTTTGTCTTAGTCTGTTTTGTGCTGCTGTACCAGAATACCCAAGACTGGGTAATTTATAAAGAAAAGAGATTCATTTTGGTTCATTATTCTGGTGGTCCCAAGGCATGATTCCTGCATTTTCTTGGCTTCTTGTGTGAGCCACTCATGTTGCTCTATGCATGTTGGAAAAGTGGAAGGGGAAATGAATGTGTGCACAAGGGGATGAAAGGAAACAAACTCCCAAAAGAGCTAACACATTCCCACAGGAAAACCAAATTGCCCTCATGATCCCAAACACTTCTTAAAACCCCCACCACCTTTCAATACTGTTGCCTTCTTTTTCGTTTTGCTTTGTTTTGTTTTTTTCCCAGCACTGAGAATCAAACTCAGGACCTTGTGCTTGAGCTACATCTCTGGCCACACTGTTGTGTTGGGGGCCAAGCCTCAGTGTGAGTTTTGATTAGGACAAACATTTAAATCATAGGAATGGCTTTTGTTGTAAAGCACAAATCACAGGTAACTTAATTTGAGGATTTTGTTTGTTGCTTATATGCTAATAAGAATATTTTTAATAATAATAATTTACCAAGCAATAGCTGGATTTAGGTTGAACTTGTTTGATAACTTTGTCTGTAACATGGAACATGCTAAACATTTCCATTATCCAATCTGTGGTAATTTTTCAGACCTGGAAACTTCTTCTTATAACATTATTGGTATTTCAAATCCACTTGTTCCATTTACTGCCTCAGAAATACCAGGCCCCGGTAGGTACTATGTATCAGGCCTCCTAAAACAGTTATTTTTCTCTCTAAACTCTGCCAAGTATTTTAGAGATGTTTTAGTTCTCTGTTTCAGTGATTCAACTTTATGTGGGGTCAAATCTGTACTACTGAGTCATTCTTTCATCTTGACTTGGGAGATTATATAAATTCATAAATGATTGTGGACTGTCCTTGCTCCATTATTTTCATTTTGGTTGCAAACAAGGCTCATTTTTTCTGATAGTTTCATAGCTGTAATAAAGGTGATTTGGGGGAGACTTTTCTAGTAACCTACTCATCTCTCTGTCTTCCTGGAAGACAGATTTAGTCATTTAAATACAATTCCAGGATTTTGTTTCATATTTTAAAAAATATTAGCATGCATTTGTTGTTCTAGCCATTATCTGGATAGGCTTCCTATAGTCTGTGACTGTTGCTAGACCTTTTCTGCAACTTTCAGTACTTCCTGTTGATTTTTTAAAGTAATATAATTTACCTATTTTTAATTTTTATTTTTTTATTAGTCCATGTTTGCAATACATAACTACATTCCTTGCGGGGAGTTGGTACTTGCACACAACACATCTTAATTTTTTCCATCTCCTGATTCTTGTCTTTGGAAGTCTCATAATCACACGTATGAGTGTGTGTTTTTATGTACAAATAGTTATATATGTATGTGTGTATATATTCATTTTTCTTCTTCATATACTTAGTGTTTTCTTTATCTTTTCCTATCTCTTAATGAATTTAGCACTTTATATAGTTCGGTTAATAGGCATTTAAACTACTATATTAAATTTTGATCATTTATTTTATTTTTTATACAATGAAATAACTTGCTTTTCTGATCACAAAAGTAATACATGTTCAATATAAACTCAGATAATATAGAAGCAGTTCACTTGTTTTCAAAATTCATGGAAATGAGAAATGATACAATATAGGTGTTGATGGTTTGATTTCTGGGAGAAATAGATAGAATTAACTTGTGCTGGCCAGGAAGGAAGTTGTTAGGCACATAAGTGCTGTTTTATTCATTTTATGGAATCCCTAAGATAATGTTCAGGCTCCTAGAATAAGGAAGAAAACCTTTAGCTGGTTAACTTTTAGAAACTGCTAAGTACTCAGAAAATATGTTCAGGCTCCTGGAATAAAGAAGAACATCTTTAGCCTGTTAAGTCTTAGGAACTTCTAAATACTCAGAAAATAGTTTCCAAGAAGTATTTAGTTCATCTATCCATTTAAAAATCAGATTCTGCACATGTTTTTACCTAGCTGAGATGCCTGGGTATTTATGATAGAAGGAACATTTAATGAGGTTGGACAGACTAGAATTCCAGACTCCAAAATACAGATGATGAATTGCAAATTCCTCCACTTGATCCCTATGGGTTATGGTTTCCTCCTTAAAAGCTGTATTTGAATGATATATAGTGGCTGGTAATAGCATCTGGCTCCAACCTTGGAACTCCTTTTGGGACTTTGTAAAGCTTACGGTTTTTGTTCATAATTTTTTCCTTTAAATGAATAGCTTCCATGTTATGGAAAGAGCTATTACTTGGAGCAGCAATTATTTGGACAATTAAGCAGTCATTTCAGATATAAACCTATATTTATATATGTGCAGGTACAGATGTGAAAATTAAATACAAAATACATGTATATTTTCAAGAAAAATGCAAACTTAACTATTTTTATTTTTTTTAATGAACACAAAATTATATTTATTCTGTGTAACATGATTCAAGGTATATGTATATATATTATATATAGTGGAATGGCTAAATAACATATGCTTGCCTAACATAGTTATAATTTTTGGTAAGAACATTTTACACCCATTCTCTCAGCAGTTTTCAAGAATACAATATATTATTAGCTATAGCCACCATGTTGTACAATAGATTTCTTGAATTTATACCTCCTATTTAACTGAAATTTTGTATCCTTTGACCTATGCCTTTCCAGTCCCTCCCCAAATCACCCAAATCCCTGGTAATCACCCTCATACTCTCTGTTTCTATGATATCAGCAATTGTGGTATTTTTCTTCTGGGTTTGGCTTGTTTCACGTAACACAATATCCTCTAGATTCATCCATGTTGCCACAAGTAACAGGATTTTATTCTTTTTTATGACTGAATATTATTCCCTTGTGCATATGTACTGTATTTTCTTTATGCATGCACACATTTATGGACACTTAGGTTTGTTCCATTGCTTGGCCATTATGAATACTAGTGCAATGAACATGGGAATGCAAATATCTCTTTGGCATATTGACTTCATTTCCTTTGGCTACATACCCAGGAGTGAGCTTTCTGGATCATATGGTAGTTCTGTTTTCAATTTTGGGGAGGACAATGGTTCTATTAATTTAAAATTTTATCAACAATGTATGATGGTTCCCTTTTCTCTACATTTTCACTAACGATTGTTTTGTGTTTTTGAAAAGAACCTTTGAACATTCTTATGGTGGTTTTGGTTTGAATTTCCCTGCTGATTATTGATTTTGAGCAAATTCTCATATGTCTCTTTGTCATTTATATGTTTTCTTTTGAGAAATGTCTACTCAGGTTTTTTTGAATTTTTAAATCAGGTTATTTTTTGCTATTGAGCCTTTTCTGTTCCTTATAAACTATGGCTATTAATCCTTATCAGATGTAAAGTTTGAAAATATCTTCTCCCATTGTATAGGTTGTCTCTTTGCTCTGTTAATTGTTTCCTGTACTGTGCAGCTTTATGGTTTGATGTAATCTCATTTGTCTATATTTGCTTTCATTGCCTGTGATTCTGGGGACATTTCCAAAGTTATTACCCAAATCCATATCATGGACCTTTCCCTACATTTTCCTCTAGTAGTTTCATGTCTTACGTTTAAGTCTTTAGTTCATATTGAATTGAGTTGAGTTTTTATATGGTATGAGAAAGGTATCTAATTTCATTCCTCTCTACATAGATATCCGGTTTTCTCAACTCCATTTATTAAAGAGGCTGTCCTTTCCTATTGTATAGTCTTGACATTTTGTAAAAAATTAGTTGGCTATAAATTAGAAAACTCATTTAGGAGCTTTATATTCAGTTTCATTGGTCTATATGTCTGACTTACATGCTGGTACTATGTTGTTTTGATTACCATAATTTTCTAATATATTTTGAAGTCGGGTTATGTGATGTGTCCACCTTTGTTGTTTTTGTTCAAGAGTACTTTGGGATCAGGGTTTTTTATGGTTCCATATACATTTTAAGATTAACATTTCTATTTCTGTGAAGAATATCATTGGAATTTTAATATGTATTACAAATTTGTAGAACATTTTGGGTAGAATGGACATTAAATGATATTAATTTCCCAGTCCCTGAACAAAAGGTACATTTGCATTTGTGTCTTTTTAAATTTTTCATCAATATTTTATGTTTTCCATTGTATAGATCTTTCATTTCCTTGGTTAAATATATGTTATTTATATTATTTTTGTAGCTATTATAAATGAGATTTTAAAATTGATTTTGTTTTCAGACTATTCACTACTGATATGCAGCAATACTGATTTTTCAATGTTGATTTAATACCCTGTAACTTTACTGAAATTATTTTTATCAACTCTGGATTTTGGTGGATTCTCTGGGCTTTCTATATATAAGACCATTTCAGCTCCAAATAGGGACATTTAACATATTTCCAATTTCGATGCTGTTCAGTTTTTTCTCTTGTCTAATTGCTCTGGCAGAGACCTCTAATACTATATTAAATAGAAGTGGTGAGAGTAGATATCCTTACCTTGTTCTTGATCTTATATAGAAAGGGTTTAGCTGTCCCCCATTCAGTGTAATGTTAACCACTGTCTTAATCATGGTGAATGATTTTTTTAATATACTGTTGGCCTCAATTTGCTAGCATTTGTTGAAGACATTTATAACTGTGTTCATCAGGAATATTGGCCTATAGTTGTTTTGTGTGCTTTTGTGGTGTCTTTGACTTTGGTATCAAGGTGAGGATGACATCATAAAATATGTTTGGAAGCATTCCCCCTTCTTCAATATTTTTCAGGAGTTTTGAAGAATTTATAGTAGTTCTTTAAATGTTTGATAGAATTTATCAGTGAAGCCTGAAAAGCCTAGACTTTTCTTTGATTGGAGACATTTTATTACTTATTCAAACTTCTTATTTGTTATTAGCCTTTTAATATATCTCTTTATATGTCAATCTTAGTAAGCTATATGATCAAGAAATTTATTCATTTCTTCTGTTTTATTGAGTTGTTGGAATATCGTTGTTCATAAGTCTCTTATGATTCTTTGATTTTGTATTGTATAAATTGTATAAGTTGAATAAATTGTATAAATTATAATGTTTACTTTTCACTCATGATTTTATTTTAGTCTTCTTTCATTTTTTAATAGTCTAGTGAAAGATTTGTCAGTTTTGTTTATCCTGTCAATGAACCAATTCTTAGTTTCAGTAATCTTTTCTATTGTTTTTCTGGTCTCTATTTTATTTATTTCTGCTCCAATCTTTACTATATTCCTCCTTCTAACTTTGGGTTTAGTATGTTCTTGATTTTCTAGTTCATTGAGGTCACTTAAGATCTTTTTATTCCTTTTTCACGTAGGTACTCACTGCTATAATTTTTTTTCCTTACAAGTGCATTTGCTATAACCCATAGTTTTTAGTTTGTTGTTTCCATTTTCATTTGTTTCAAGACATTTTGAAACTCCTCTTTTAATATCTTCATTGACATACTGGTTGTTTAGGAGAGTCTTTTGTATTTTCCACATATTTGTAATTTTCATAAGTCCTTTCTGTTACTGACTTCTAGTAACAGAAGTAACAGTTTTAACCAAAAAATTGGTTAAAAATAGATACTTGTTGTGACTTCAGACTTCTTAAATTAGTTAAGATTTGTTTTGTGGCCAACCATATGGTCTATCCTGGTGAACGTTCCATGTGCAATTGAAAAGAATGTATATTATGTTGTTGTTAGATGGAATGTGCTGTAGATGTCTGATAGGTTCATTTGGTCTAGAGATCAGTTTAAATCTGATGTTTCTTTATTAATTTTCTCTTCAAATAATCTCTTCATTGCTGAAAGTAGGGTGTTAAAGTTTATTATAGTATTGCAGTACTACTGTTCTTGTATTGGAGCCTATATTTTTCTTCAGATCTATTAATATTTGCTTAACATATTTAGGCACTCTGAGGTTGGGTGCATTTATATTATAATTGTTATATCCTGTTGCTGAATTGACCCCTTGGTCATTACATAGTGAACTTGCCTCTTTTTACAGTTTTTAAAAATATTTCTCATTAAGTTTATAGGTACAAGGAAAAGGGAAAAAATAGATACAGTTTTTGACTTAAATCCATTTTATTTCATATAACTACTACTTTTCTCTTTGATTTCTACTTATATAGAATTTCTTTTTTAATTCCTTAACTTTCAGTCTATATTTTTCCTTATGGGTGAAGTGAGTCTCTTGTAGGCAGAATATACTGTAGTTGGGTCTTGCTTATTTTTTTCTCTTTTTACTGGAGAAGTTAATCCATATATAGTCAAAGGTGATTGTTGATTGAAAATACTCTCCGCATACTTCACTTTTCTCCATTTTGAATTTTTGATCCTAAAATTATCATCTTTTAAATTAATTATTCTTAAACAAACTATTACAACTATTATTATTTTAGTATTGTTATCTTTCAACATTCATACTGAAGATATAAATGATTTATAAACCACTACTGCAATATTACAATATTCTGATTTTGACTGTTTACTTACTTTTTCCAGTCCATCTTATGCTTTCAAATGTTTTTGTGTTACTCAACAGCATTCTTTTCTTTCAGCTTGAAGAACCCCGCTTAGTGTTTCTTGTAGGACAGACCTCGTAGTGAAGAACCCCCTAAACTTCTGTTTGTCTGTCAAAGTCTTTCTCTCTCTTTCATTCTTGAAGCACGGCTTTTTAGGGACAGCATGATTTGTTCGCCATTTCTTTTTTCATCAGCGCTGGGAATATATCATCCCACTCTCTTCTGACCTTAGGGTTTCTGCTGAGAATTCTGCTGCTAGACTATTGAAGCACATTTATATGTTATTTGTTTCTTTTTGTCTTCATATGTTTAGGATCCTCACTTTGTCTTTGCTTTTTGCCGGTTTGTTTCTAACATATCTTGTGGTAGATTTGTTTGTATAGAATATTATTGGAGAGTTTGGTCTTCATGTACCTAGATACTTACATATTTTTACAGGTATGGAAAGTTTATTGCTACCATTACTTTAAATAAGCTTTCTACACTTTACCTTTCTCTGATATTTAACTCCTAAGATTGAAAAATTTGCTCTTTTGATGCTTTCCTATAAATCTCATGGGCTTTCTTTATTCCTTTCACTCTTTTTAGTTTTTTTTCCTATTATATATTTTCTAATAACCTGCCTTCAAGCTCACAGATTCTACTGCTTGATCAATTCTGCTGTTGATATTCTCTATCACATTTTCTCTATTACATATTCTCTATTCTCTATTACATATTCTCTATTGTATTATGTTTTAATTTCTTTTATTGTATTTTGCAGATTCAGGATTTCTATCAGACTCTTCTGGTTATTTCGAAGTCTCTATCAAATTTATCATTTTACTTTGTTAAATTGTTTCTCTGTATTTTCTTGGGCTTCCTTCCATGGTTATTTTGAATTGTCAGGAAGATCATACATTTCTGTTTCTTTAGGGTAAGTATCTGCCCCCTTATTCAATCCCTTGGTGATGTCATGTTTCCCTGGTTGTTCTTGGTGCTTATGGCTGTGCATTAATGTCTGCACATTGCATGAAGTAGGTACTTACTCTAGTTTCTAACACTGCCTTTTTCTGGTAAAGGTTTGCAGAACATGTGGCCTCCAGGTATGCCAGAAGCCAAAGGAAATTGTAGCTGATTTGGTGCTTCCAGAAATGAGGGGTCTACTACAGCAGGCCCAGTGCTGGGATGAGCTAGAAATGTGGACCAGATGCAGAAAATGCAGGACTATGATATACTTTATGTAAGTGTCCACTGAGTCCTGCCTGCTGTTGAGAAAGCTCCAGAACATGAGGCTTCTGGCATTAGCCTGGTAGAAATACAGGCTAAAGATTGAGTTTTCCATGAAAGGCTTGAACCTGAGAATGTGTGGTCTTGCCTGGTGCTAGGGCATATCTAAGGGCTCAGGGCACAGGCATTAGCTTGGAATATGGTGCCACAGAGGTCTTCTCAGAGATGAGTCTTGCGGAGACATGTCCAGTGTTGAGGTTCAAGACAAAGTCTTGGACTGACTTCTCTCAGTATCATGTTGTGCTGCCTGGGATTGAAGGAAGGGGAACATGGGTAATGTAAAACTGTTCTTCTTACAGTCTTTGATGCCTTTTACTATTATTTTAAAACCATGTACTGAAATAACTTGTTTGATTTTCTTAGGTCTTGTGAAGATATTTTCATACATGTATAGTTGTTAAAATTGATGTTAAACAAGTGGGAGGCCAATCACAGGGGATTCCTATTCTATCATCTTGCTTTTTCTCTTCTCAAACTTCCTTTTGTCTTAGTACCAACCAAGTGCCTGATGAAACCATTCTGATTTTCATGTATACGGATACTTTTATTTACCTGATCAACGGATCATCTTTCTCAGAGGGAACATGAATCTCACCATGGGAAAGTGTTTCAATTATCATTAATTCCTTCAGTCATTTATTAATTTATTAAGAAACTATTATGTATTGGGCAGTATACTAGGTTCCATGTAAACAAAAGGAAAAAGAGGAGAAGATACTTTGTGCTAATAATACTTTAGTGGAGCTACAAATAATTACAACCCATTGTAGAAGTACAAGGACAGAGATAGCTCCATGGTGTCCTTGGAGCACATAGCAGGGACAATCTCACTTAGAATGATGGACTATAATGTAAAGTATATTCTTAACAGTTACAACTTCTGGCTCAGTTTCTATCACAAGGTGAGTTTCATGCTGAATTCTGAGTATTTACGAGTTATGTGTCCTCAAGGGGCTTCAAATTAAGTTGGTGAGAAGATATTTATATACTTAGAGAATAATGAATAAAAATTTTAAACAGTATTCTTGTAAGACAGTAGTAGAAAATGACCTGAAAAGGTAGTTTAGGGCCATACTGTGAAGAGCCCTGACTGCTTCACTAAAGTTGTTGTGTTTTATTCAATAAGCTTGCTAGTAGAGGAAAAATTTTTTGAGAAGTGACATGTGTCCAGACTAAGCTTTCCTGCTATAAAATAAGGTCAAAGAATTAAGGCACTGAAGGGACTAGCATATCTTATTTGTCACTGTAAGCCTAAAGTATAGAACATTTCTCAGCTCTTAATATATGCTCAATAAATATTGATCAACAGCCTGTGTCGTAGGTAGACAGGTGTGTATGTGGTTGACAGCATGTGACAAACTAGATCCAAGAGAACCAGTGTGGCCGCTTTTGAGTAATAAATAATAAATTTCTGGACTAAAGTGGAGAGTATTGGGAATAGAATGAAGACATGATTACAAAGAAGGAATGGACAGTATTTAATGACTAAGTAAATTGATGGCCAATGGAAATGGAATAGACAAGGATTATTCTAAGATTCTTAAGAGGATAACATGAAAGAACTCTTTGCGACAATGGGGGAGGCTGGGAGGGAATCTAATTTTTTGGAGAAAGATTATGAGTGTCAGCTTCAAAAATTCAAAAACATAGTCCAGAAGGTTTCGACTAACCTCCAATAGACTAGGTGTGGAGATTATGGGTAGCGAGGTTAATATTTCTTTCAAGATGGAAGCTTTTTGAATGATGATTTTGTTAGTCAGTTTTGTGCTGCTGTAGCAGAATACCCAAGGTTGGGCAACTTATAGTTACTGGAAATTTATTGGCTCAAAGTTCTGGAAGCCACAATGTCCAAAATGAAGGTGTTGGAATCTAGTGAGGGCTTTCTTGCTTTGCTTTCACATGGCAAAGTGTTGAAGGGCAAGAGCACAGGAGAGCAAACTCACACACATGAGCCCTTTTAACAGCGGCACTGATCCATGTGGGCTTTATGTTCATGACCTAAACACTTGCCATTAGGGTCCCTGTCCCTACACTGCTGCCATTGGAGTAGGTTTCCAACACCCAAATTATGAGGGACCCATTTCAATCATAGGGTTGAAAACAAACAAATCAATCAAATGAAAATATAAGTGACTCTCACAGCAACACTTAATAATATTAATAAATCATACCGAATTCTTGAAATGCCTAACCATTATGAAATACTTGCTTTAGAAGTTCATTACTGTAATTTCAAGGTCCAGTTCCGTTAACTAGCATACTGAGAAAAAATTGCTATGTATGTCCTTACAGAGAACAGGCACTTGAATGGTATTTAAAAAATAGTAATAAAAAGACAATAGCAATTTGCTAAGCCAATATGTCATAACTTTGATTACACGAAAAGTGAAGTGGAGTGTAGTGAATTTGAGGTCAACTTTTCAAACAAGTCATCAGGGGAAAATAAGAAAAGTGCCAAAGAGCTAAATATGCATGAAGCTGCTGTTGAAGTTTAATGGAAAAATTGGGCTCTTGTCAGCTAGCTGAGTACTTAATAATGTTAACACCACTACAAACAAGTTGTGGTTTATTGCTTCAATTTCCTACTACTGGCAAGAGAATTAACAAGACTGATGCATTTAGATCTTAGATTTCAGTCAAATTAGGTGACTAAGAGGGTGATGAAAAAACACTTGTTCTCGAAGGGAACACAACTCTATCAGGAACTTGTTACATTCTGCATCAGATCATTGGATGAGCTGCTGATTTAACAGTTACACTGAAAACAGTATTCCTTAATCCTTTTTGTACAAGAGCTATTATATGTTGGGTGATTTAAAGGAATAATATGCAGAAGTAGGAAGTGCAGATACATTTTTGAATATTTGAGCATGAATGCACAGAGATAAATAAAATACAATGCCTTTGTGAATACCCTGCTTCATTTAGAAGATAAAATACTATTGAGGTAGACTCTTTTGAAGGTGAATGCCCTTCACATTTCCCTCAGAATTAGTCGAGGGTCCCTAAGCAATTAAATGGTTCATCTGGAATTTCTTGGTCATATAGAAATGTCCTCCTTGAAGCTTTTTCTCAATACCAGCAAGAATGACACCACCCAAAAACAATTCTCACTGTTACCATTAAGTCTGTCTTTTCTGCTTTAAAAAGCAAATATTAGAGATTGAGTCATTAAAAAGTAGCACATGTCTATTATTTCTTTAGAAAAGGGTGAATAAGAGATAAAAATGCTAGGCCAACTGATGAAGCATTGAAGATATTGGTAAGGACGAATAGCAGCTTCTTCAGGGAAGTATCCTTGTTATGTACTTGAATCAACTGAAAGCCACCTAACAATACTATGTGTACAACCACACACACACGACAGTCTATAATATGTCTTAGTTACTTTTCTCTTATTGCTGAGACAAAATACCTGACACCCAAAGTTAAAGGGGAAAGGGTTTATTTAGCTCACAGTTTGTAGAGGTTCCTGTCCATAATCAGCTGGCTCCAAGGCAGAGTGGCACATGGCAGAAGGGCAACAATTCATGGCAGCAGAAGACAGCAATAGCAAGAAGGGAACCTTAACAGCAGCATCTTTCTGCCCCTTTTATCCAGACTACAGGGATTAGGGTGGTGCCAAACCAATGTACTGGTTTAGTGATCACACCCCCTTAATCCCAGCATCACACACTCTAGATTCAGTCACCTCTGAAAAAGCCACTTGTGACCACATGAGGCTTTGGAAGGGATATCTAGACCCAAATCATATATATTATATGTATATGGTATATATAATATATATCATATATATATATATGTGACAGTCCATATATACACACACACAGACACACACACATATATTGTGTGTGTTCATTCATTGTGTTCAGTTCATTATGGAAGACCTCTCCTAATTTATGACTTGATATTTTCCCCGTATTTGCTTGGCTTGATTCTTCCATTGGAGTAGAAGTTACAGATTGATCCAAGCATAGGACTTTAGACCTTAAGGGCCAGTGGTTTAAAATTTTTAGCAGCAGAGTTCTTTCTAAAATGAAATCTTGTATGAAAGCCCATTTTATCTGTGGATGAAAGCAGAGCTGCTGTGCACACACCAGCTGTTCCCCACCTCTGCAGCAACCACCTCTAAGGTACCTTAGAGGAGCCCTAGAAAATACATCAGTTTCTCAGTTGGTAGAAGTAATAAGCAGACTAGTGAAATGACAAAGCTAATGTCACATAACCAGCAAGGCAGAGGTAGTATTTTGCACTAGAAAACTGGTCTCTAAAGTTGGGCTAGAATCAAGATGTTAATATCCACCTGCTAGTTGGTAAAAGGCAGTTCAGCTCTTCAGGCCTCATACTTGATCAGTTTGTGGCAACTTTCAGAAATAATTAACACAAAGGGGAAAACTGTATTAATTTCTTTCCCAGTAAGTAGACAGTTAAAGAATAAAAGACAAAATAGGTTTTGTGTAGTACTTGGTAGCTCTTGATTCCATGGAGGAAAGAAAGAGGTTAGGCGCAGTCATTAGGAGGGATTCTTACAGAAGCCAAAGTTGCCTGGTAAATTACAGAACCATTGACTAGAATACAGCAGGTACAAAAGAGAGATGTAATAATAGAAAAGTAGTTATGCACCTAAGTCCTGAAATGTAGTATTACATCCATCCTGAGAGGTAATCACTCCTGTCATTACTAAGCTCTGTGATCACTCAGTCTAGCATGATGGACAGCTTCACGCTCAATCCTATCACAGGCAGATCTCGCATCAGAACCCTGAGCTCTTATGGCTCAGCTGGGGTTCAATAGGAGGAGAGAAATAGCCACCTTGGCAGTTTTTCACTGACCTTTAGGTATTGGTTATTGGCCTAGTTAATTGAAATGAATGATTTTTTTCATTAGTGCTTTATGGAGCCATTTAAAATTATAATCTTTCCTGTCTAAGAGTTAGTTTAATATGATCCACTATGATTACCTCTAATTGGATTTAATTTAGATTGAAATGTCTGAGCTCATATAATGGATGGGGCTCTATTGCACTGTGTGTGTGTGTGTGTGTGTGTGTGTGTGTGCATGCGTTCAAATTTCAGGAGATTGATTTTTCTTGCTATTGACTGCTGCAATTGTATGTTGCTAAACCCTGGGCTAGCAAAACACGCAGAATGTTATTTTACTCCAAAGATAGATTGTCCTTGTTGAAAGTTGTAGTTAGAGAACACACAGTGTACAAAAATTCTATCTTCGGAAAGAACAAAATAGAGCTACACTATTTTCTTCTATCCTTTCCCTTCCCCTCACCCTTGAGGATACACTGCAACTTTTGCACCAAAATGTACTTTTATATCTCTCCATCTCTATAAACCTGATGAGGTTAGGTTGGCCTCCCTCTTTAATAGGCAATATGGCAAATGTCACAAGCAGTTGATTGGAGGAATAGTGTTGGAATCAATAGTCTGGGGCCCTAAGCAGTGGAGGAGATGGTGTCTAGCTGTGTATAGCTTTTGGCGTTGTGTGAGAACACATTGCCGGCCCCTAACAGTGGTGTTTGCTTTCTGCTTGCATCTACATTCTGAGTGGATCTTCATTTGACTCACTGCACCCTTCCTCTATTAGGGCTATAAAATGACTTTGTTTTGCTATAATCAAGTGACTAAAACATTGTGGTGCTTTTCCAAATACGTATTTTTAAAGCCATTTGTGCAGTGACACTGTCTTCAGAGCTCAGTGTCTCACCAGGGGCCTGGCACTCACAGCTCACTAATGCACTGGCCTGGTTCCCTTTGTAACAGGAGGTATCAGTTAAAAGCCTGCTCCTACCTCAGGCTCCTTGGGTCTCAAACCGGACTGGCTCTGAGAAACATTTTTATTTTATTTTATTTTTTGAGGAACATTATTTTAGTGATTAAGACTTGAGATGAATTGCCCTCGACTCAGATGCTGTGGATGGATTTGGTTATCACAGTGCAGATTTAAGGCTTGCAACTGGAAACTACAGAGATGAGTTATCAGAACAGCTCCCTGTAAAATTGGAAGCATAAAGCACAAACTAAATATGGGTGTGAAACCAAGAGAGGGTACGAGAAGTAAATATGGTTCCAAACCCAATCGGTCTAATGTTCCCTACCTTTGATTTCTTGCCAGTCTTTCCTAGTATTCTGAGAAATAGAATTCACAGCCTAAGGAATCTATAAAATGAGTTTTAGGGTATTTTAGGATTGGGAAAATAAGGAGCTAGGGGGAAATTTGCTTGAACTCAGTCAAATTTACCACTATTTTATTCACTGATGTTGCTCTGCTCACCAACATATTGGCATAGGAATAATTGAAAAATTGTCTCATTAGGTCAAAGGAGATGCTGATATCACAACTGAAAAAACGGTTTTGAAAAGTCACAAGGGAGAGTTGGACACTAGTGCTTCCTATTGATCCTTCGGAGGCCAAGTTTCCTTAGGAAGTGTTACCCTTGGGGCAAGATGATTGTAACCAGGTTTTCCACTTTAATAAGGATTTTTTTCTACTCTGCTGAAAGTAGACAGGAAACATGGAGACAGACACCACTGTTGTCAAGATGGATAGGCAATCCTTTTTCACTACCAAGAAAAAGGATGTCCAATTTTTCATTACCTTCTGTGATATATGGACTATAGAACATATCTGAACCCTGTGAAGCTTCTGTTTAGTCTACAACCAAAGATAAATTTCACTGTGAAGAGTAAAGAGGTATCCTTGCTAAAGCTGCTCCTATATGATATAAATACTGGGAAGTATGATGAGAATGTGCATAGGGTGGAGGAACTAGCAGCGCAAACAGTTTCCTGCATGTGCAGGTCCCTTATTTGTTCATTTAAATCCAGTTCAAGATAGGTACCAAAGATTTCCAACCCTCCTGTAGTTCCGATACTGATTATGTATTTTAATATTTTGCCATCCAAGCTCCATTCCTCTGAATAAAAGCAATAAATCACACATATTTGTTATATCTCAGATCAACATAAATATAAATTGGTTGGGGGTGAAGAAATCGAATTTCGTAATGCTCTTCAAGATCGTTAGAGGCAAGCTGAGGTGTCACAGAACCAATATTGAGGAACTGAACTAACTCTTCCATTAAATTTGGTTTAAGGTTTGGTGACATGAAATTTGTAATAAGTATGTTTAGAAATCATGAGGACAAGCTTCCCTTGGGTTTTTACCAGTTTCACCTTTAACCCCACTGCATCCAACACTGTGGCCACCTGGTTCGCAATGGGAATTAAAAAGTCCCATATGAAACTTCAGATTCTTATCTATTCTTTATGGGGCAGGAGACATCTCAAACTCTGTGGAATGCTGTGGGGCCAGGTCTTCAGATAAGGGCATCCATGTTAGAATGCACCTTTATGATTTTTGTATACTTCAGCGGGAAGAATAAGAGGCTATGTGGAATTCATTGTTACTACAACTGGCCAGAGGCAGCACAGCTAGCAACCCATTTCATTTCAGAGAGGATGAAAATAGCCAGTGAAATGTGTTACTGTCTTATTATTATTGTTGTTGTTACAAAATCTAATACATGATATCAAATAAGTAAAAGTGTCCCTCCTATTTCTCCAGTTCCATTTCTCAGATATGTTAGTTTTAACTGTGTTTATAATTATGGAAATATCCTCTTAATTCTAAATAATGTAGTGCCATTTCTTGATCAGTCAACTATAGGCAGTACATATTGACCATATTTTCTGTTGTTATCATAGATGAGGAACCTGGAAAACTACATTGTCTTCCACATCTTGTCTTCTTTGTACTTCTTGATTCTGTTTTATTATTTTTGAACAATTTTATTTATTTTTAAATTATTACATAATAATACATGTATACAATGTGTAATGATTAAACCAAGTTAACTACCGTATCGATCATCTCATACGTTTATTATTCGTGGAAAGAACATTCAAATAAAAACCTCTTTTTAGTTATTTTAAAGTGTATAGTACATCGTTGCTGACTGTCGTCATCCTACTGTGCAGCAGAATATCAGCGCTATATTACTTTTAAAATCTACTCCAGTGATTTCATTTTCAAATTTGAACAATGTATATTCAGCTCTATTTCTTGTTTCATCAAGTTTTGACACTATTTATTTTCTCCCTACCTTGTAAATGAAGGAAACTAACACATACACACATACCCCTACTTTTCCTTCTCCCTCTCTGCATCTTGACTCTTGCCTCTGTCATTTTTATGTTGTTGAAGTTTATATCATTTACAATGTGTTCTGTAACTACCAATTTGAACCATATGAAATTGTCATATTTGGAGGTCAAAAATAGTCAAACGTTGACAATTTTCTATGGCTCAATGTAATACAATTATATTTTCTGTGCTTGTCTACAGTTTGATTATAAAAATTAAAGAACAAAAGGTATCCATAGATTTGTGTAGGTTTTTCATGACAGAACAAAATTGTGTCCTGGGATCCTTGGTTTAAAATATCATCTAATGATTCCAAAACAGAATCCCAAATTGCAACTTCTCCCCTGAGGAGTAGACCAGCTAGCTACCTACTCGATACTTGTGCATGTCAACATGATATCACAAACTTAACCTGTGCATAACAGCTCTTAATCTCCAGCATACAAATGCCTCTGTGCCTTTTTCTAGTAAATGGGGCCACTGCTCATCAGTTGTTCAAACCCCCAAACCACGAGTCATCTCAATTCCTTTTTGTCTCTCCCTCCTTGCTCTACCTTCACATATCATGTTCTATTGGTGCTCCCTCCAAAATATGGGTTGAATTGATCAAATATTAACCTTTCTTTTTTTTTGTAAATGAAAAACTTTATTAGTTCAGATCTTAAAGCACAATGTAATTAATGGAAAAAAGGCCAATGTGCTAAACAGTGTTAACTACACATTATTATCAAATAATCTGAAATTGTTGATCAGCACAATTTTTAATAATTTAATGCACTCTAAAACATCTACTGGATAAGTCAAAGAAAATGAGGTGAATAATTTTTATTATCAGTAAGATAGAATAATTTTAAATGATAACAATTAAGATGTTTAAAGACAATCAAGCCCTTTCTAATATCACCCTCAGGCAAACCATTATAGTCTCTTTCACTACACTCTAAGTCACCTAACTGGTCACCCATTTCTACTGTTGACTTCATATAGTTTTATTTTCTATACAGTACTTACAAAAAGCTAAAATGTCCTTATGTATTTATTTACCATCTAACTCCCACTGTTGTGGTTTGTGTCTAGATGTCCCCTCAAAGCCTCATGCAGTCATCGGTGGGGCTTTTTCAGAGGTGGCTGAATCTAGAGTACATGATGCTAGGATCAAGGGTGTGTGATTACTAATCAGCCCACTGATTGGTTTGGCACCGCCAGAATCCCTGGCATCCTAGATAGAGTATAAAAGGGGCAGAAGGAAGCTGCTAAGGTCTCGCCTGCCTGCTTACTGTGGACTGTTTCTCCTCTGCAATGCCCGCCCCCCCACCATGCCACCCTGCCTTGGAGCCAGCTGACTATGAACTGAAACCTCTATGAACTGTAAGCCAAATAAACCTTTCCTCCTTTAACTTTGGGTGTTGGGTATTTTTGTCTCAGCAACAACAAAAGTAACTAAGACACCCACTTTTGGAATGTTAGCTCCATCAGGCCAGATCTTTTTCTGTTTTCATTCATGGTCATATATCCCCTGAGCACCTGGGACAATGTCCAGCAGATAATAGGTGCTCAACAAATATTTGTTAAAGAGAGATACTTCAAGAAAGAAATGTAATTGTAGGTAATTAAGAAACATCAACTAAGAAGAACAAATAGATTATCTTTATATTCCTTTAATTATTCAAAAATTCCACATTTACTTGCTGTGTATTTGGACCATAGCTCTTTTGTTTTGCGTAACATTTTTTTAACCACTGTTTCTAATTGTCTTTATTTTCTTTTCCTCCTTCCCTTTTTTCCTTTATCCTTTCATCTCCCCTGTCCCCACAGGAGAGATATTTGTCATCAATTCATCATTAAGAACATCAAAGTTCTTATACATACAGTTTGTGGTATGAATAGTTTTTTCCTTCTTGAAGACATTTTTAAAGAATCCCTTTAGATCCCTGTTCAGATTAAACTGATTACATTCTGTCATTCTGGGATGCATTTTTGTTTCCTATTTTGAAAACACATCTTTGAATAGATTTCCCAAATTAAGATGAATAAAAGCTAAAGTTTCTGTGTCTTTCTATGGTAAAAAAAAATTGGCTGTACTATGTCCTCTAAGTTGATTATTTTTTCTAGATACGACATTTTGGGTTCAACATCATTTTCTGTTGAAACTTAAGACATTTGTGCTTTAGAGTTTGAGTAGGGAGAATAACACCAATCTGACCCTGAATCCTTTAGAGATTACTGATGTACCTGATCTTCTTTCAGGAGGATTTTCATGTGTGCACTTGTTATGCAAATGTTCATAATTTATCTACTGTATGTCAGACAGTATTTGAGTCACAGGATTTAGAGAAAATCCTCAAAACATTGTTCTTTCTTTTATAAGCAAAATTCCCAGCCTCATGAAGCTTATCTTCTGGTGGGTGAGGACAGTGAGAAAGATAACTATGTGAAATATTTGGTCTATATGATGGTGATAAATCCTAGGAAGATAAATCAACCATTGAGGAATAAGAAACGATAGAGGAAGGGATTAAATTGTTAGATAAGGTGGTCGTGGTTGGGAAGGGCATCAGTAGGAAGATGACTTTTGAATAAAGGTCTGAAGGAATTGCGAGAATAAATCATGCCAACATCTGATAAGAAAGAGTTCCAAAGAAAATGAATAGCCACCAAAGGCCCTGATTTTAGAGCCAACCTCGTGTACTTCAGGAAATAGGAAGAGTCCAGTTGGAGCCGTGAAATGTATGAAAAGAGTAGCAGAAAATGAAGCCAGGGAGTCATGGGCGGGTCATAGAGGAGCTGATTGGTTAGAATAGATTTCTGTTTTTACTGTGAGGGACATATGAAAGCATCACAGTGTTCTAAAAAAAGCTTGCTGGTACAATTTGGATATATTTGAGCCAGAGCCAACAGAGTTTTCTGGATGTGAGGTATGGGAGAAAGAACACAGTCAGTGATTAAGCCACAGGCTTTTTTTCTGAGCCAGTGAAAATATGATATAATTAAGGAACGTGAGGGAAATTTATAGGGGAGTGTTTTCTTGTGGGCGGCGTTGGTGAGATATGAGAAGTCCAATTTTGTATATTAATTTTGAGATGTCAAGTAGGTAGTTGGTTATGCTAATCTAGATTCAGGGGGGAAATCTGTAATGAAGATGTAAAGGTAAAACTCATCAGCCAAAAGTAGCATTTAAATTCAATATGATATATGATGGGTGAGTCCACTGAAGAAGTAAGAGATAGAAGACAGACATGAAACAAAAATGTAGGCTTGAGTCATGTCAGTGTTTACAATCTATATGGATGAGAAACCAGCAAGTGATACCAAGCAGGCATAGCTAGTGATTTAGAGGCAACTCATTTTTCGCTTTATCTTTCATATACAAAAATTTCAACATGAGTACATGTGGGCCATTTGCTTTTTTGTTTACCACTGTGGGAGCCTGTTTTTTTGGGGGGGCAGGATTTTGTTTCATCTAAGGACTCCTGTCTTTTTTCATCCATGAAAGTTTTTCTTTATTGTGTTCTGATTTCTTTCTTTCTTTCTTTCTTTGTTTCTTTCTTTCTCTCTCTCTCTTTCTTTCTTTCCTTTCTTTCTTTCCTTCTCTCTCTCTCTCTCTCTCTCTCTCTCTCTCTTCCTTTACTTCCTTCCTTCTTTCTTTTTCTATTTGTTTTGAGACAAGGTCTCATTATGTAGCTCAGGCTGGCCTTAAACTCACAGTGATTCGCCTGCCTCAGCCTTCTGAGTGCTGGGATGACAGGTGTATGCAATCACATTCAGCTCTTGTTTCTTGCATTTTATTATTCCAATCAAACTGACTACAGACCTCTTGGACCAATACTCTGACCTTTTCCCCCAGATTTTTCTAGGCTTATCTGTATCCTTTGGAGTTATGTATATTGTATGTAAGTCCTTCTCTTTCGTCCTGTTTGTTTTCCTTAAACATGAGGCCATGTATGTTTAGCCATTCATGTTTGTGAATGAAGAACTGTGAGACCTAACTAACTCCATTTTAAAGTTTGACTCCATCTTAAAATGAGACAGTGAAGTGGCCTTGACATAAATTCCACTTCACTGAAGTCAACTATTCCCCTAGTCTCCTTTGTGCCCATAAAATAATGATAAAATGTCCTTGCTGTGGGACAACAGATAAAAAAAGACACAGCTCCTAACTCAATCCTCTGTCTGCCCAGAAAACAGATGCTCCCGGGCCCATTATCTATAGAAACTTCTGTCAATGTGCTGATTGTTCCTTTTTCCCATAAACTCTACATGTAACCACCCCTCAAACCCCCATGTTTGCTAAATATCAACCAATCATGTAACTGCTAAATGGAACATCCCCAAACCTTGAGGTAGCCACAATAAAAACCCTGCTGATTTGGAATTCGGGGCTCTCAATCCTGATCCGCTGCGTCGGTGACTGTTGAGTGCCCCTGCTCGAGCTTGAATAAATGACCCTCGTGTGTTTACATCGGAATCAGCTCCTTGGTGGTCTTTGGGGACCTCGCGATCTGGGCACAACAGAACTACTACAGGGGTGAGAACAGTAGGTGGCATGTGTTTCTTTTGTGGTTGGATATACATTTCTCCTACAGTTGATTCTTTGCACTGGGAGTACTAAACATGGACTATGGAAGTGGGTTAGTACTGTGGCAGGTTTCTTTTTAGGATGTTTTAATAGGAAGCAGGCAGGCTGAGTCGAGATGCCTCCATGTACGTAAAGCTTAGATAGTAATTCAGATGTGGAAGACTTCAGTGTGTCTCCTTCCCTGATGGAGCTGCCTATCCCCTTCTCTTCTCTCTCTAGATGAGACATGTCGTCTCTCTACTTCCTATTCTGCCTCTTTGCATAGCTGCAACAGCATACTATTGGCTCTCTCCAGGGAAACATTTTACATTAGGAATCAGGGTTGGGGACTCTATACATAAAAAAATACTGCAACTATCTACTTTGTATGCACAGAGGAGGGGGAGGGCTTATCTGGACCTGTTACCAACTGCCATTGCTCCAATGTGAATAGCATGATTTCTATCCCTTAACCCATTTCTGCTCTTAAAACCTGCTTACTTTGAACTTGGAGCCTTTTGGGGGTCTTTCATCTTCTTTGAGCCTTCTCCCATATGTAGTTTGAATAGCACCAGGGAGTTTGGTCCCAATACATATATTGTACTGCTTCCCAGTTTAGCTTGACTGTGATTTGACTGGACATAAAACGAGGAGGAAGGAAACAGGAGAGCTCCATCAATCGTCTGGAACTAGAAGAGCTCAAGTATGATGTTCTTGTCTGTGTGGTGAATCTTCTTATGATGAAAGTGTTCAACTGCTCGTCACTGTGAAGGTCTCACATTCATTCTTGGGTCACAAGCATATCAGGCCTGATTCTTTCTGGACCCTTTGGACTTTTCCCCAACAAAACATTTGTTCATTTCATACTAAATGCAAAAATATCCTATGATAAACCAAATGCTGAAATATTAAGGACAGGATCTAACAGGGCTGTGATTTGGAGGTGGTGGGAGAGATGAGCCATACAAGTGCAAGGTTAGAGCCTATCAATATGTGTTCTTAGAATTTGAAACAAGGGCAAGAAAACTCAGGACTGCTGTTTTGCTTTTTATTGCTTCAAAAAAAAAGGAACATAAAAAAGCTTTCAAAAGATCTTAAGTATGATATAAATGCAAAATATGACTGTATAACTATTATCATTTGCCCCCAAGTAATGACTGCCTGGCTGGATTGACATTTTAAATAAGTCTATTCAACTCTTTCAGTCACTAAAGATTTATACTAATTTGGCCCTTTTTTCCGCTAAGTCACATAGAAAACAATGAGGTGGCACACATATGCCATAAGTGTCACTCTAAGCAGAAAGAACACGATCTGCTATTATGGAGCATTGGGTTCAACTTTCCGCCCCTTCTTTGCTTTCTTAATTATCATTTACTTAAAACACAAAGCAGAGGGAAGCACAGTGCCCAGCTCCCAGTCCCAGTGAGGCACACTTTACAATCCCACATTGGAGAAGGATAAGGTGGCAATTGCATTTTATAAGCAATTGGAGAAATTTCTGGATTTTCACACACTGTGACATGGCACCTTAGTGGAATCTAAGAGATTTTAATGTTATTACTGAAAGATGATAAAAATCATGTCTTGTGATGTAAAAAATGGAACTTTATTCCAAAGCTGCACTAATGAGCCTCTTTTCCTAAACTTCATTGAGACAACTGTAGACACTGTTCAGTTCCAACCTGTCTTCCAGTTATTAGAAAATGGTGGGGAAGTGACAAAGATTTAGAATTTACAAGTTAGAGCTTAATATTCAACTCCAGCATTTGAACTAACCTGAAGTTCTCTCTTTTTTTTTGCTTTAATTCTTTTATTGGTACATTTTAGGTATACAATACATTTACATTTATCATTGGGTGCTTGTACCTGTACATGACGTATCTTGGTTCTTATTTTTTTCCCCATTCCCTATGCTCACTTCACCCCCTCCACCCTTCCCTATTTACATAGACATCATTTCCATTTTCTCTTTTCTCATAATTTTTCCTTTCCCTTCTTTCCCTTTTTCACTTTTTCCCTTCCCCTCCCACTTCCCCTAACTCTTTGGAACTTTTTCCTATTTCAAATTGTCAATTACTCATTTTAATCAGGTTAATCCTTATTTACACTTTCAGTTTCTCACACTAGAGAAACTATTCGGTATTCACACATGTATGTACTATTTATTTCACTTAAGAGTATGGCCTCAATATGCATCCATTTAGCCATAAATATCTCAAGTTTCTCATTCTTTATGCCTGAGTAGTAGTCCATTTTATAAAAAAACCCCACCTCTTCTTTATCCAGTTTCCAGTTGATGGGCACTTGGGCAGTTTCCAAGCTTTAGCTATTATGAACTATGCTGCTATAAACATGGGTGCACAAATATCACTGTGGTATGATTCTTTTAACTCTTTGGGGCAGCTACCCAGCAGGGGAATAGCTGGGTCAAATGGGACCACTAGTCCTAGTTCTTGGAGGTATCTCCATGCTGATTTCCACAGTGGTTGCACCAGTCTGCACTCCCACCAACAGTGGAGAAGGGTTCCTTGTTCCCCATACCCCTGCCAGAATTTATTATCGATTCATTTCTTGATAGCAGCCATTCTTTTTGGGGTGAAGTGGAATTTCAGTGTTGTTTTCATCTGCATCTCTCCAATGACCAGTGATGGTGAACATTTTTTCATATGTTTATTTGCTGCTTTCACTTCATTGTCTGAGAAATGTCTTTTCATTTCAGATGCCCATTTTTGAATTGGGTATTTAAATTTGGGGGAGCTGTTTTTTAAAGTTCTTTATATATT
>NW_004624883.1:956602-1013651 GCF_000247695.1 Heterocephalus glaber
TTCAGGGTATGTCTCTGCTGTCACAATAGACAACATGGGCAGCAGTGTGCAGATATAAATCAATGAGTCTCAGCAAGCCAGTAGCAGACCTGTTATATTCAGGCAGATTTCTGGCTGCAAGTCCCAAGTTGAGCTCCCTGTCCTCCCACAGGATTGAAATCTGCAAGGCTCTACTGCAGGTTCCAGCTCCCCTTCCCCTGAAAATAGTCCAGGTTCTGATGGGAGGTGATGATCCCTCCAGCTTACCAAGTACGGTGGTCTGGTGTGCCTTTATTGCAGAGATTCTCTTCACTTTTCCAGTGGGCTTCAGTTTTCATCAAGTAGCCTGAGAGGTCCTCTTTCTGTTGTTCACTTCTGGAGCTCAGGACAATGGCCTGTATGCCCCCCTGTGCCTCTGTAGTTTGGAACCAGGTAGTGGCACAGCCAGGAGGCCAGAGGCCGGGGTGGAGGGGTTTGCAGACACCAGCGTGGCTAAGCTGTTTGCCAGGGGGCATGTCAAGGGCTCCTCACTGTCTTGCTGGTCACAGGTGGGCGTGGCGAGATGGACAGAGCGTTGCTCCAGACAGCCAGGGACCTCTCAGCCTGCGTGGCCAAGCTGGGTGCCGGTGGTCTGAAGTTCTCTTTTAAAGCAATGAAACTCTTGTGTGAATTCAGTGAGCTACACATCCCCTGTCTTGAAAACCGAGATGAAGCAATTAAGTATGTATAAATACAGTGTAGTATAGGTGTTACTAACTCCTGGGTATACTGGATTCCTTTGCATGTACACATCAGAGCAGGAATTTAGTCAATCCTAGGAAATTATATATTAGACAGTAGAAAAATTGAAAAACACAAAAGATCTAAAAACACTGGTAAGAAATTGAAATCTGTGTCATATTTGGGAATGTATTCAATGTAGTGTGTATGACCTAAAGGCACAAAATAAAGTTGCACCCTAATCGGGGTAGCTCAAGTCTGTGTCTGTAGAAACAGGGCCACTTTTCCTCTGCTGTTTTGGTTGGGATCACTTAGGAGAATGCAGATTGTAAGGATGAAAATCAGCCATTTGTCTTTAACTCCATTTCAGTTTTAAGGGGGTTGATTTTTAAATTTGTTCATTTCTGTGTTTTTATGTCTAGATTTGAGGACAAACTTAATAAACTCCAAATGTCCATGCTATCCGATATTCACAGTAATTTACACGTCTATGCCCCTCTGGCCCTCCACCATGTCTTCCAAGCCTAAGAAGCAGAAGGGCAGCTCAGTAGAGAATGTGGCCCCGAGTGTCTGCTTAGTAGCTGTGTGTCCTTGGAAGAACCACACAGTGTGAGGCTGGGCCCCCATTTCTTCACTTGTCCAAAGGGGATCACAACTCTTACTTGTGAGGGAAGGTGTGGGGAGTAAAGGAGGGCATGCCCGCCAAGCACCTAGCATGGTAGAAGCCCCAACAAATATTAGTTGTCATTGTTATTAATATTCCAAAAGTCCCTAAGAGTAAGACATAATCATTCCCAACTTGCAGATGAAGAAACCAAGCCTCAGGCACTGAAATGCTTGGCCCAATTAGCAGAACAGGGATTCAAGCTTACATTTTCCAACTTGAATTCAGAGCATACCCCAGTCAGTCCGTATTATACAATCGGAAAGCTAATGTATTAGCTCCCGGTGGCTGCTGTAACAAATTATCACAAACTTAGTTTCTTAAAACAATACAAATTAATTCCCTCACAGTTTTGGAGGCCAGCAATGCAAAGTTAGTTTTGCTGGGCTGAAATCAAGAAATTGTCGGGCATGCAGTACCTCCAGAGGATCTAGGAGAATTGGCTCCTTGCTTCTTTGAGCTAGAAGCAAGCCTGACTTTCCTTGGCTTATGGAGACATCAGTCAAATATCTACCTCTGAGGACACATTACCTTTTCTTCTTCTGCGTGTGTATAATTTTCCCCTGCCTCTCTTTTATAAGGCTACATGTGACTGTATTTAGGGTTCACCTGGATAATCCAATGTATTCACTCTATCTCTAGATCTTTAACTTTACTACATATGCAATGTCCTCTTTTATTGTATGTTCTAACAGGAGTAGGTTATAAGGATTAGGACATGAATATCTTCGGGTGGCATTATTTGTTTATCGCAGCTAGCATGGGAAAATATTTTGTCTGGAAAACCTGTGCCTGGCTTGACTTCTACCTTACTCCAGTTCATTCAGTTTCTTCTTCTGTTGGCATAGGCCACTAGAGCCCTGGTAGAGAGTCTGTGCCCCTAACTTGCCTTTGGATAGCCCTGGCTCAGATCCACAATTGCTTTCCTACCTGGATCAGTCACTTGCTGGCTTACTATACCCCTGTGTCACATATGATAATATATATCCCTCCCAAAAAGTCAAGGAAATTTGACCTCCATTCAGTGAGGTTTATTTGCACTCTACAATCAGAGAAGGGGAACTGGTGGAAAGTTCTGACTCACTCAGGTTGGCTGAGATGTGAGTCAGTGGTTTTGAGTGTTACAACCTTGGTCACCTTCTCCAGGTGAAATACATGCATACACATACACATACACACATGTTTATGTACATATGTACACATACAAGTTGAGAATCTAAAATGCAAAATGCTCCAAAATTCCAAACTTTCTGAGAGGTAATGGATTTCAGATTTTCAGATTAGGTATGCTCAACCCACATATATGTGTGTGTCCATCTCTCTATATACTTACATACATACATTCTTTAGTTTTCATCAAAATACCTCAAATATATATTCTAATTCACATGACAAATCAAATGTAAAAATGTACTGGGCCCTCCCTCTGCCAAGACTTTTGCTGGGGTCTGGGATATAGAGCATTTGTAAGGGAATCACAGTTGGGGAAGCAGACAGAATTAGAAATAGGTACAGTATGATTAGTGCTTTTAGTCTATGTGAGGTTGGGAACAGGGTACAAAATTTAAGAGGCTCCTAAAGCTCAGTCATCAAGGCAAATAACATTGCAATGGAATGGTTTTTTAAAAAAATCAAAGTTAATGTCAGAAAATCTATGATGACAAAAGCGTCTCATTTTGTAAGGTAACATATCCACTGGTTCCAGGGATTAGGTCCTGGGCATCTTTGGGGAGGGCTGCCATTCAGCATAGCACAGGCACTCACGTGTGAGTGAGCAGGCCAGTTTCTGGCACAGCATCTGAGAAAGGTGATATGGGAGAGGGTGGGGTGAGGAAACACTCACTTCCACTGCCTGTCAGGCCGTTGATTCTTATAGCAGGTTGGTGTGTTGGCAATGACTGAGCTTTGGATGGAGATCTGTAGGATGTTTTGTCCTGCCAAAATAAACTAGGCACTGATCAAGTCTGGCAATTGCTGCTGTGGGAAATCAAAGCAGGAGCCTGAATAGAAATGCTCCACCTTGACAGGGTGCTAGCCGAATGCAGTGTCACAGCCATCTGGAGAGATGACTAGCGATGCAGCTTCCATATGTGCTTGGGGAGAATATTTTCTCGGATTGGTCAAGACATTGACCACCATGGGGTCTGTGAAGCTAACAAGAGTGAAATTTGTGAGTAGCTCAGGGCAATTGTTTTCAGGATAATATCCTTGGGATGGTTCATCAAGTTATTGAGGGTGGCAATGGAAAAAGTTATGATAATGCAGAGTTTAGAGGCAGTTCCTAGTAGGCACTCTATCTAGTCGAACTCCAGGTGCATCTTGTTTGTGTTGAAGAGAATTTGTCCTAGGCTTCTTCTTCCATTTAAAAAAGAACGAGGGCAGTGTGAATCTTAATTGAGAAAGAAGAAACAGTACGCTTAAGATTAGCAAGTCCAATTTACAGGAGGGCATGGCTTTCCTTGGCCATATTACATCTCTCCTCCCCTGCCCCGACACCCTTCCCCCCAGCACCCACCTGTTAGCGAATCCTCCCTCCAGGTACATGTGTCATTTCCCATACAGGAGCAGTTGGCATAGTCTTCTAGCAGGTCCTGTGTCATATTACATTTCTATCCCTAAGTCTGGGCTGCTTCATGATCAGCTAAGAATCTCTTGTTTTTAATGTAGTTTTCCATTATAAAATAAATAGTCATTATAGCAGACTGGGAAAGTAAAGGAAAATGAGACAAAGTGCGAAATCATATAATCTAACCTCTAAAAATTGGTTACTTATTGATAATATTTTAGTGTATTTTTTCCAGTTATTTTCTATGCATGCTGATTTTCTATGTATAGTCAAATATATGTGCATGTGAGCATATTAGTATGTGTGTGTGTGTAGGGTACCAACACACGTGTGTATGTATAAAATTAGGATGTTTACAATTTTGTACCCTGACTTTGCCTACTATTCTTTGTTCCCACCTGCTTTGACATATTAACATCAGCCCACACAGCCAACCACTTCCTCCTTGAAACACTTATTTCCTCTGTCTTCTCTGTCACCACACTCTCCTAGTTTTCTTTTGATTCACTTGCCACTTGTGCTCAGTGTCCTTTGTCAACATGACTTCCACTATCTGGCTGCTGATGCTGGAGTTTTTCTCCTCTTCTAGCTTAGCCTTCCTGCCCTTGCTATATTCCTCACCACCCCGACTTTATTTAAAGGCTGTGAAGATGCAGGTGCCTCCCACATTGCTGTCTTTAATGCTCACCTCTTTTGAAAGATCCAGGTGCACAAACCCAGCTGCCTATTTGATGTATTGACTTGAATGAATCCCTGGCATCTCAAGCCCAGCCAACAGGTCAGCACGGAGCTCTTGGCTTCCCCTTCCCATACCTGCCTCCTCCAACTGCACCTGTTTCTGCAAATGGTATTATGCTCCACCGGTGGCTCAGCCCCTAAACAAAAATGTTGCCCTTCAATACCTCCCTTTGCTTTACCACTAACATCCAAAGCATTACCAAGTCCTGCCCTTTCTGCCCCACATTAGGTCCAAAATTTACCCCCTTTCTATCTCAATCACTATTCCTTGGGATAGCCAGTACCCTCTTTTATTATGAGATGACAACAGTCTCTAACTCTTGTCCTTTCCATCTCATTCTCTATCCAGCATCTATAATCACCTTTCAAATGATAAATCATATTATGTGATAAAAATCCTTAACTAGCCATGGACTTGTTACATGAATTATGGTACTACCAATATGATGGGGTATATACAAGTAAGAAAATTAAGAGAAAGACAGTCATGCGCTGAAATGGAAAGCTCTCCAAGATACATTACTAAGTAAAAAAAAATAATGTATACAGTAATGTGTAAGGTTGGTAACTTTTGGGACAATAAAGATAAAACATATACATATATAGCTGCTTCAAATTCAGAAAACATTCTTTATTTATTAATTTTATTGGTACATTTTAGGTATACGATATAATGACATTCATCATTGGAAATTTGTACCTCCACAAGATGTATCTTGGTTATTTTTCCCCATTCCCCTGCCCTCCCTTCAACCCCTCCATCCCTCCCTATTTACAAAGACTTTGTTTGCATTTTTCATTTTCTCATATTAATTCCATTCCCTTCTTTCTTTTCCCCTATTCCTCCCACTTCCCCTTCACCTTTCCCCCTTTTCTTCCCATTTCACATTATCTATTATACCTTTTAGTCCTTATTTACACTTTCAGCTTCCCACACCAGAGAAACTATTTGGTATTTACACATGTGTGTCCTATTTATTTCACTTAAGAGTATCGCCTCAATGTGCATCCATTTAGCTATAAATGTCTCTAATTTCTCATTCTTCATGGTTGAGTAGTACTCCATTTTATAAAACAACCACATTTTCTTTATCCAGTCTCCAGTTGATATGCAATTGGGCTGCTTCCAAGCTTTAGCTATTACAAAGCATGCTGCTATGAACATGGGTGCACATATATCACTGTGGTACGATTCTTTTTATTCTTTGGGGAAGATCCCCAGCAGGGGAATAGCTGGGTCAAATGGGACTTACATTCCTAGTTCTTTGAGGTATCTCCACACTGATTTCTACAGAGGTTGCACCAGTCTACACTCCAACCAACAATGGAGCAGGGTTCCTCTTTCCCCACAGCCCTGCCAGCATTTGTTATTGGTTGATTTCATGATAGCAGCCATTCTTTCTGGGGTGAGGTGGAATCTCAGCATTCTTTTCATCTGCATCTCTCCAATGACCAGTGATGTTGAACATTTTTTCATATGTTTATTTGCTGCTTTTGCTTCTTTGTCTGAGAAATGTCGGTTCATTTCAGATGCCCATTTTTGAATTGTGTCTTTGAATCTGGGGGGTCTGATTTTTTTCAGTTCTTTATATATATTCTAGAGAGTAGTCCTTTGTCTGAGGTATAGCTGCTAAACTTTTTTCCCCACATTGCAGGTTGTCTCTTAGCGCTGTTGGTGGTTTCACTTGCTGTGCAGATTTTTATTTTTTTATTGTTTAAAATTTTATTTTATTGGTACATTTTAGGTATACAATATAATGACATTCATCATTGGAAACTTGCACCTTTACATAATATATCTTGGTTCTTATTTTTCCCCAGTCCCCTGCTTTTCCTTCAATCCCTCTACCCCTCCATGTTTACAAAGACTTTGTTTCCATTTTTTCCTTTTCTCATATTATTTCCATTCCCTTCCTTCCTTTTCCCAATCCCTCCCACTTCTCCTTCCCCTTTGGACTTTTTCTTTATATTTCACAATATCTATTATGCCTTTTGATCATTATTTTCACTTTCAGTTTCTCACACTGGAGAAACTATTCGGTATTTACACGTTTGTCCTGTTTATTTCACTTAAGAGTATCGCCTCGATGTGCATCCACTTAGCTATAAATGTCTCTAGTTTCTCATTCTTTATGGCTGAGTAATTCACCAGTTTATTAAAAAAAACTCCACATTTTCTTTATCCAGTCTCCGGTTGATGGGCATTTGGGCTGTTTCCAAGTCTTAGCTATTACAAACTGTGCCGCTATGAACATGGGTGCACATATATCACTGTGGTATGATTCTTTTAATTCTTTGGGGAAAATCCCCAGCAGGGGAATAGCTAGGTCAAATGGGACTTCCAGTCCTAGTTCTTTGAGGTATCTCCATACTGATCTCCACAGTGGTTGCACCAGTTTACACTCCCACCAGCAGTGGAGCAATGTTCCTTTTTCCCCACAAACCCGCCAGCATTTGTTATTGGTTGATTTCTTGATAGCAGCCATTCTTACTGAGGTGAGGTGGAATCTCAGTGTTGTTTTCATTTGCATCTCTTGAATGACAAGTGATGTTGAACATTTTTTTATGTTTGTTTGCTATTGCTACTTCTTTGAGAAATGTCTGTTCATTTCAGATCCCCATTTTTGTATTGGGTCTTTAAATTTGGAATGTCTGATTTTTTTCAGTTCTTTATAGATTCAGAAAACATTCTTAAGAAACTAAGGAAAATGATTACTTGGGTAGAAGTATGTGATGGATAGATACAAGGGTGAGAGCAAGATTCATCGTAGTGAATCTTTTTATATTACTTGAACATTTGAACCATGTTGAAGTAGTCCCTATTTTTAAAAAGACAAATAGAAATAGCTTCCCACTGTACTCAATATTAAACTAATATTCCTACCATGGTCTATAATACCTTGGCTGGTCACATCTCTGTCTGTTCCCCTCGCTCACCTGCTATCCTTTCTATCATTTTCTCACTGCATCCCCGTTTCAGGGATCCTTCTCTGTTAACTCAACGCGTCCTGCAGCTTTCCTTCACAGTGCCTCTGCACTACATTTTCCCCTTTCCTTGGCTGTCATTTCTCTTTGTTTTCATATGGCTAACTCAGTTTCATGTGGGAATCTCTTTAAGTGTCACCTCAGAGATATTTTTCCTGAGGTGTCTTGGTAGGTTCTTTATTTGTCTTACATGATGCACTTGGTCTCTTCCTTCATAATACTTCCTACCACTTGCTTTTATTTACTTGAGATGAACTGTTTATTTTGTAGGTCATCATCTATGTCCTTCACTAGAGACTAAATTTCATACAGATGGAGGTCATGTATATATTTTTACTGCTGTATAAAGCGGTTTCCACTCTCTATGACAAGCATTGACTAAATGTGTGAATATAGACATGTATCTAATAAACATTTACCCACATGATCACAAGTTTTTCAGAATTATGTTTGCAATCATTGCATGATGACCTGTCTAGTGAATATACCATAGTTAACATAACCATTTCCATATTATTTGACTTTTAGGTGGTTACTAAATCAATATATACAAGTCTGTTTAACCTCAACATTGTCAGAATTGCATAGTATCACATTTAACATTTTTGATTTGTGTGATAATTTGAAAAGCGACATCTTTTTAAATTGTGATTTATACTCGTCTGTCACCCAAATGTTAATGTCTTAAATCAGTCTTTCCATTTCTACCCTAGATGCCTTTAACAGCTCCCTAGTGTTCTTGTCACCTCTGATATTGCTGCCCTCCAATGTGTCTTTTATTCTGGAGCTACTGTTTCTTTGAAAATGCATATTTTTCACAGTATTGCCTGCTTTTAACACTTAGTCTCATTTTCCAAGAAGATAAAGCGTAAGGCCTGCCATGTTATGACCCATTAATATAGTTGTAATGGGTCCAATTAAAAGTCTTATGCTCAAGCAACATCGTGCGTGCATGTTTGTGCATACACACATGCAAACACACAGAGACACAAGAAACGTCATGTTGATGTCTGCTTACATTACTACCTTTTTTCTGGAATGGCTTTAAATCTCCTGCACAGCTGGGAGACATCTACTTATCTTTCAAGACCATATCAAGGGTGGTTTCTCTCCCAATCTTGGTATAATTGACCACCGCTTTCCTTGTATTCAACTTATTTCAAGTGTCTGTCATAGCAGCTATACTTGATTGTGCCATTTTTTTCATGTGTGTCTCTGTAGATTTCAAGTACTTCAAGAGGCAGATCATTTCTTAGACTTTACCTTACTTCATTCCTAGCACATTTCCTGAAATATAGTCTGCTCATTACTCATCCTTTGCAGAGTTTTCTATGAAATTTCTTCCACTTTTTTTCCAACTAAATGTTAGGATTTTGTTTTAGTTCCCAAAAGAGAACTTGTTAGTATTTTTCCTGGGATTCAACTAAAATTATAAATAATTTAACGGAGAATCGCTTTCTCTTCACCACAGTCTTGCAATTCAGCAACATGGTGTTTCTCCCTATTTATTCAAGTCTCTTTTATATATTTCCCAGTAATGTTTTATAGTTCTCTTTTTGTAGGTTTCACATGGTTCTAATTAAGATCACTCCCAGGCATTTTGGATTTCATTCAGAAAATTTCTCTAGTATAACTGAAAATGCCCATTCAGCTCAGTGATAAATCTAAACCATGATACTAGGGCTCACATTTCCTAGACCATGTGGTCTGACAGTAATTGAGACCATGTAGTGTAGTGATTATGTGAATGAGCTTTGGTGTCTAGACAAATGTGATTCTAAATCCTGGTTGTTTGGGTCTATGTGACCTTGGGCAAGTTATGTAAACTTTGTAAAGTCTGACTCACCTGCTTCATCTATTGGACAAAGTTACTAATGGCATCTCTCTTCATAGGAGTTTGGCAAGGAATATACAGGATCACAAATGGGAATGCTTAGCACTCTAATTGGCACATAATATGTGCTCCATAAATGTGAGCTATCATGTCAGTGCTGTACATGATGACAGTAGCTGGACATACATACAGAGCAAAACTGAAAATAGAACCACCTTGAAAGCTGCAGATTGCCAAGGGGCTGGGGGGCGGAGCTCAGTGGGGGAGTGTGTGCCAAGCTGGCATGAGGCCCTGGATCTAATCCCCACACCCCTACAAACGTTCCCTACAAATGGAAAGGAAAAAAATCAAAGAAAATGGGAAGTGGAAACCAGAAAAAGAAAAGGTGCTTGTCAAAGGAAAGAGTTAGGAGGGTCCCTCTTCTGGGTGAAGCACATACTTCACTGGACAAGGCTGGATTGTTGTTGGAATCAGCTGCCAAGATCATGCTGGGGAAATCTCCATAGCATGATGTCTTAGTTACATTGCTCTCATTGCTGAGACAAAATAGCAGACACCCAAAGTTAAAGGGGAAAGGTTTACTTAGCTTACAGTTTGTAGAGGTTTTGGTCCATAGTGAGCAGGCTCCAAGGCGGAGTGGCACATGGCAGAGGGGCATCACAGAGGAGAAACAGCTCATGGTGCCCACACGGTAGCAAAAGCAACAAGGGACCTTAACAGTGTCTTTCTGCCCCTTTTATCTTATCCAGACTACCGGAACTAGGGTGATGCCAAACCAATCAGTGTACTGGCTTAGTAATCACACACCCTTAACCCCAGCATCACACACTTGAGATTCAGCCACCTCTGGAAAAGCCACCTATGACTACATTAGGCTTTGGGGACATCTAGACACAGCCGTTACACACAGGAGGAGAGGGAAGGAGAAGAAAATGAGGCATGGATAGTGTTAACCCTTGAGTGTTACAAGAGATGCATCTGCAGGACAGTCTAAATCAAAGGGAAGTGAGTATGGCCTTGGAAAAAGATGCAAAGGATATTTGGGAGATAGCTGGAGGCAGCTATCCCTGGAGATGGCTGATAACTCAACCCTTCGAGCTGGGAAGCCATGGATATGGCTCACTATTTATTAATCATAGCATACATTATTGAGGATGTCAGTGATATTTAACTACAAGATCAGATTCCTTTTTGATATAGATGGGCATGGAGTGGGGAGGATAGCAGTGGGGGAAGAGGGGGAAGAAAAGAGAAGAGAGAGATCAGTGTCTATGTGTGAATCCTTATAAAAATGTATACTTACTTGGAACATACGCACAGCAAACCTTGAATTAACAATTACAAATATGAAAATGTATTTATTGTATATAACATGTGGTCAAATCAAACTAACATCATTAATTTAAACTGATTGAAAAGGAGCTGATGGCTGAAGAACCCCGTAAAGGCAATACGGACAAACAGGCAACGGCCTGCTGTTTCCTGATCCAAATCCTTCATATTCCCAAGCATATCCTCAAGGGAAATTCACAAATGACATTTTTAGATAAGAGGTCCATTATTCAGTAGCAGATATTTGAGATATTCTTGAACGTCATGGTTTGCTACAACACTAGTGCTGCAAAGGCCCTTTGAGACAATTGAAGGGCTTCGTCTGCTAGACAGAGCCATTGAGGCCAAGAGGTGGGAAATGGCTTGTGGACAGTTGTGCCATGAGCTGCTTTGCAGAGCTACAACTGAAACTTAGGTCTCTTGACCCACAACGCCTTTCTGCTCCACCTCAACACAGGGTCTGCCTGTTTTGGGAAACTCCCCAGGACATCTGCCACTCAGGACTCGCTCATCTTTGTCCTAGGACCTTCTAGTCCATGTAAGACATGTTAGAAACCCATGAAGGTAATTATCTCCCTTTCGGAAACTGGAGTGATGTGACCTGCAGACTCCATATGAAGAAGGAGGAAATACTTTTCAGGAGCTCAGTTGTCTTTTTGCTTTCTGATACAGATATTTCTGCAAAGAGTTTTGATTTTTTTAAACATTTTCATTTTATAGCAGCAAAGAGAGACCTATCGTGGCAAGGTCTCTGGGGTGGGGCACGTCAACTATGCTCCTCCTCAGGGTTCCCTACGGGGTCCTAAACATGTCTCTGGGGATTAGTGATCACACCAGATTCTAATTATTTGAGTCCCCAAGACTACAGCAGTCTTTTCTCCAACTTACCTGTGATATCCGCCAGAGCCAGGACTGGGTCTGATTCTCTTTCCATGTGTTATGCTTTATATCTAGGCATCGCCCCAAAGCCTCCCGCACTCATATATGGGGCTTGGGGAAGTGATACTCATAGTAGACTGGTCCACTGGTAAGTTTATAGCTAAATGTGATGTTGAGAGGTAGAGCCTCGTTGGAGGAGGTCGGTCACTGGGGGAGTGTTCAGGAAGGGTCCATCTCTCTCCTTTGATCTCTCTCTCTCTCTCTCTCTCTCTCTCTCTCTCCCCCTGCTGGGGTATTGTGTCTCAGTGATGAGAAAGTAACTAAGACACCATGGTAAAGGGCAAGGACCCCAGAAATATGTATGGATTGAATGCAGGGAGCAGAAAGGATATGGAAGCAAAGCCCAGGTCTTAGGCTCTGGGATTGTATGTTTACTGTGCAGCCTTGGATCAGTCAATGAATCACTCTCAGCTTCAGTCTCCTCTTTGTGTGAAGCAGTGAGATAGTAGCAATGGAACCACTACCACCTCCCACTGGAGTGTGAGGATGAATGAAGTGAAGACCACCTAAATTGTTTATGAACTGAGAAGGAGCACAGAAAAAGCAAGCACTGGAGAATAGTGGCTACTGTCTCTCTGCAGTGAACTCACTGTGTGTCAGGAGGCACGCTCCATTGCCATAGCAACCCTATGCAGAAACATATTGTTTTCCCCATTTCATAGTGGGAACACTGAGGAACAGGGAGGTTCGATCCTTTTTACCAAGGACACAGAACTGAAGTCCAGGACCCTTGGTTCCCAGTCCAGTGCTCTTTCTACTGAATTCAATGAATCTTGAGCTGGAAAAGCCAGCCAGGGTGTCTCCTGTGCCACTGTGCTTGGAGCACCGTTGCTGCCCTGAATCGGCTCTCTCACCTGGGAAGAAGGCACAGAATGTGGAAATGAAAAGCCCTCCCCACAGCTCCAGGATTTCATCTCACACGTCAGCTTTCAAAATGAGCCACTGAGGCCCGTGAGGGAGGGAGTCTCATCCCAGGCGGGCTGGTGCAAATGAACAAGCACAGCTCAACCTTGGTTAGAAATAAGCACATTTCTATCTCTTTTACGTTACTCCCCCAAACAGTCTTGATCTTTATCATGTATATTTTCAGGCTGATTTGCTGAAAGGTTGTTTTTAAATATGCTCTGACACAAATGTAACTTGGCCACCAGCTAGCACCTTTGTCATGCAATCTGACGTTTCTAATAAACACCCAGGGGTGTGGGCTTATTACCTGGCCTTTGTGTACGAAACTAGAATCATTTTGCTTTTTCTGAAAGCAAAGTCCACTGTTCAATGCCCAGCTACAGGTCTTTTTGCACTAGTAAGTGAATCCACACTGTATTCACATTTCTGGGCCACCTCTTCTGCGCTCTCACTCTTTCTCTCTCTCTCTCTCTCTGTCCGTGTATGGGTGCTGAATATACAAGGACACAAAGAATGGATACACTGTCCCTGCTTTCACAGGGCTTAGTGTCAAGTGATAGCGGCATGGCTTACATCCACAGGACATTAGTTTTCTTCACAAATGCAATAATGATAATCGCTCTTACAAAAGTCTTTACATCTTTCAAAATGCATGCATACTGGTTTTCATAGGTACATTGTTTTTCTGATTGCACTCATATGCTTGCACTTTGAAAAACTCATCAGAACTATGGAAACATACAATAAAGAGTGACTGTCCTCCAAACATAACCCCACACCACTGGAGACAGCTGTCTCAGCTAACTGCTCAGGGTCCATTTCCTGCAGACTTTGTTCCCTGCATATAGGCATGTACAGTTCGCTTAGTTTACACAAAGATGTCACCTCATCACAGACACTGCTGCGCTGGCCTTTTGTTCACTTCTCTCAGCCTGTCTTAGATGGCTTTTCATCCCCACGCAAGACTCTCACTCTTTGTAGTGGATATGACAATATTACACTGAACATAAATTCTTCAATCCTTATAACGGTAATTTAGAGCCCACTAGGCAAACTTCTATTTTTATTAATTTTATGGGAACACAGCCATGCCCACTCACTTCCATATTATCTGTTGCTATTTTCCAGCTGCTGCTGCAGAAATGAATAATTGCCCTAAAGATCATCTGGCCTGCAAAACTGAGTATGTTTACTAGCTGGCTCTTCACAGAAAAAGTGTGAGGACTCTGTCTGCCTTAGGACCACCACTCCAAGGAGGATGGCAGTTAGGATGGCCCTGCTTCGGTAATTGTGTATGTGTGGGGCTGGGAGGGTCTTCTCTGTACTCCTATATTGTTATGTCTTACAAATGTATGGGACACCTTATTACGATTTCTTAAATAGCATTTGCCAGTCAAATTATATTTTCTATGACCTCAGTTGCTAATTGAAGAACTGTTATACCAAGTTATTTGTCCAAATGAGGAGTCGTTTTGTACAGTGAATAGGCACCACCTCATTTTTCTGTTCTGTACAGCATTTTCACTTACAGTAATGTACTCCTGCTCACCTGACACCCACATGGTCACACACACACACACATGCACGCATGCACATACTCACATACTCAAACTTATGCCAGGACTCACACACACCCATGTGCCTGCCACGCGCAATGGTGAGATAGGATCGAGCCAACCGGACTGGCACAGTTGTACCAATGTGACTTTTCCATTTGCCTCACATTAGGAAGGGCCCCCATCTTCATGTCCCCTAAAAGAAGGAAAGGTTCAAGCAGAAAGTGACGTGTGATGACCTTCAACTGACCCAAGGGCTTGAAGTTATGGAAGGGTAGAGAAGGGCTCCACCTTGGAAATGGGCCACCAGGACCCCGAGGGAGTGGCAGGTGAGAAAGTCCAGAGAAGACCAGCCCGGTGGAGAGGCTTGATCTCAGGAATCAGTGGTGTGTTTTGGGGCGGAAGGGGAGCTGAGGAGCCTTTGACAGGCCTATAGGCAAGGTGGGAAGTAAAGAATGAAAAAAGGAGAGATTGTGTCATTGATTGGAGCAAGAAAAAAGGGACCTCAGAAGACAGCTGCCACTGTTAGACAGTGTGTCCGGCACTGAGGTGCTCGCCTGCTTAGTTGAGTTCAGGCGATCCCGTCCCTGCCCCTTCCTAGCTGAGTAGCCTTGGTTGTCTTTACGCCTATCTGAGCCTCCCTTTCCTCATCTATAAAACGGAAATGATAGAGGCACAGGCTTCACAGGTTAAGAGTGAGTGTTAAATAAGTCGGTACTTACGAAGGGCTTAGTTCAGCGACTGGCACACACACAGTAAATATTCACCACACTCTGTGTTGCTATAATATCTTTGCCCATTGTGTGCATTATTTGGGCGTTATGCTAATACTCACTGTAGAGCTGATGAAACAGAGGTTTAGGAAGCTTTCGCGTCTCGTGCAAAGTTCCCTGGGGAGTGTCTTCGGGGAGCAGAGATGTGGATCCCAAGTGAGAGCTCTCAGACCCTGTGCTCTGGGTTTCTCCACCCTCGCCATGTGCCTGGGAACTGGGTGGTCCTGTTAAAGGGCAGGCCTGTAAGTCTGCAGGTCCTGGAAGGGGCGGGGAAATATCTGTACTCCTAAGAACCTATCCGGTGAGGTAGAGGCCGCATTTCCCAACTCTTTGTTCATCAAGTTTTGCACATTGGCTGTCAGAGTTTCTGCATCTAGATATGAGTCTCGTCACATTCAGTTTCATTTATCCTGTAACCTGTCATCCTATTCAAACGTGTCATTTGAACCAGCAATAAGCACTCACCGTGTTGTCCCTGCTTTGTCAGGTCATTGCTTTTAGTGCTTAGCAGATTCATTTCTGAGATGCCAGTCTCATAGTGTTAACTTTTCCAAGAGCTAACATAGGTAATCTCTTGTTTTCCTAACCATTCATTCAAGGAATATATGTCACTTGCCTTCTATAGTTCGGGCCCTATCATGGGAACTCAGGGCAGAGCGATGAACACGGACAGGGAGGAGTGCCTGTTCTCAGGGGCTGGCCATCCTACTGGCGGGAGCAGGAGGAAACACCTAAGAGCACTGGATAGCATGTTCCTGACAATTCAGAGTAGAGACCAGTAAATCCAGGTAAGGCAGCAAGGAGGGCGGGGGTGGGTAGGACGAGACCTTTGTAGCGTGGCTAGGAAGAACCACGCATAGATTTAAACAGAGCCCTCCTTCTATGGGGGAAGGAGATCCCACACTGTGGGAATAGCATGTGCAGAGCCCCCCAGGCAGAGTTCTGCCTCATCTGTTTGGAGAAAGGCCAGGAGGAGATTGGGAGTGGAAGAGAGGAAAGAGGTAGGAGGTGCGCTTGCGGATGGGAGTGCAGCTGGCTGGACAGGACTTTAGAGGGCGTGGAAATGTGGGCTTTTACTTTCACGAGATGGAGGCCACGAGGAGGATTTGAACGGTCGAGTGTGTACACACACACCTGTATATACTCATACATATACGCGATCAATGGGCTTCTGTAATCAGGACAATGGGAGAGGAGGGTTTCCAATTAGGTAGCAAAGGGACAGAGACATTGTCATGAGTCTGCAAATGATCACTTTACAGTGTTTTGGAAACTCAGTAAACAGCCGCTGGCAGGGTTATCAGGTTGAACTCTATCTATCCAAAGGATCGGGAATGGGAGTTAACAACAGCTACCGCTACCTGAAACCCATTCTGCTCTAGGCACTCAGAAAATGGCTGAACCTGGTATGAGCTCCTCAGATCCTCACCACAGCCCTATCCGGTAGAACATTGCCATTTCTCAGAGGAGGAAACTGACTCAGAGAGGTTAAGCCACTTGTTCATGGTCACGCAGCCAATAAAAGGCAGAACTGGAATTCAACATTGCATCTCTAGTTTCCCAGTGCTACCCTTCCTCTCATAATCATAAGTCACAAAGAAAAATTGAGCCCACTCTCAATTCTCTAATTTACCTCTGTCTTTATTGAGTAACAAGCTGAGGCAGGAGGATCAGATGAGACTGGAAGTTCAGGGCTAGCCTGGGCAACACAGATGAAAAACATTGGTCGGGGTATGGTACAGTCAGTGGCATAGAGCGCTTGTCTCACACATGAAAGGCCCTGAGTTCAATCCCCAGCAATGAAAACAAATGAATCAAATTGAAAAAGTTGTTATCCTATGGCTTTATGAGTAGCTTTTAGGTTAAAGTGCTGCACAGTCACATTATGGGCACAAGGTCCTCAGCTGGGCAATTGTTTCCAGTTTCAAGAGGCACCTACCTCCCCTGGCAAAGGAGAGACGTTTGTCCTCAGCTCCCTGGTCAGCTTTGCCTAGCTTTCTGAGACAAACATGTTTGTGTGTTTCTTTTCCTCTGATTCAAGTAATTTCTTCAGCTGCGTGTGTGAGAAGAAGCAGGACCATGTTCCCTGTGGATACTGCTGATTCGTTTATGTCAGAGGTTAGCTGGGGATTCAGCTGCTCAGGTGTCTCCTGCCTGAACTGGCATTGCAGAGGGAAACAGCAGCAGTTTCTATTGCTGTTCGTGCCTTAGGTTACAGTCGCATCCCCGGCAGCTTGGATGCTTACGGAGTTCACTGCACATTTTTAAGGATTTTAAGGCGTGCTCACTGCATGTAGGAAATGCAAATTAACAGCCAAAGAAGAAAAGCTGCTGCTCTAATTTTAAAGATCCCATCAAATAGGAAAAACTAAGGGGACTTGAGTAGGGAAAGATTCTGTAGCTCTTGGTAAAACAAATCTACTCATAAATCCATTTAACTCCATGATATTCTCCTTGCACCCTTTCCTGCTCTTCTGAACACATGTGCACACACATGCATACACACACACATACACACACACACACACACACACGCTCACATGCACACACACAGGAAAGGCTGCAAGCTGCCTCCGTAGACTTTCTATTGCTTCAGAAGCCACTTCCTGGCCTGCACTTTCATCTGAAATCTCGGTCTGACATCTTGGCCCTAAAGGCAGTTATTTCTGTTGGTCTCTGGCTGAGAGATAGGTAACGGCCAGGCGGGGGCCTTGTTCTGTACCCACAGAACAAGGAGGGGTAGCCACACCGCCCCTCCCCCTGCAATCTGCTCCCTACCAACATCTAGAAAACAAGATGGAACTCATGCTTTATTTTCCAAGACTAAAAGTCCTTGCTATTTATTGCCAGTTAATAAGCATCCTGCAGATTGATACATATTTTCTGGCAAATGCTCAGAGATGCCTAGCCAGCTGCTGCCCAAATTAAAGAGGATAGCATGTTCCCTGTGGGCAAAGCCTGCAAGGACTTTATCTATAAAGTGGCAAGCAAACTTTAAGACTGCCACTTAACTGCCTCATGACCACGAGAAAGTCATGTCACCTCTCTAAGCACAAGGTTTGCATTTGTAATGGAGTGCAATGGCACTTCCCTCATGGGTCCACCGTGGCCCTCATGTGCTCTGGTGTGGGGCTGAGTCAGCGTCCCACCCAGATAGCAGGAAAGGAGGAAGTGGAGGTGAGCAGAAACTATGCTGCCCACCCAGCTGTTCCTGGAACGCAGCAGGGTGCTCCTATGTCAGGGTCTGCACCTTGACTCAGCTCTGCCTGAGTCACTTACACCCTTCCCCCGGGCCACATCAGGGCTACCTCTTTGTTCCCATCTCAGCTTCTCAGGGAGATCCACTTTAATGACCTTATTTATATCTGTCACCCCTTGTTGTATTCTGTGTTTCCCTTAGTATTTACAACCTTTTAACATGTAGAATTAATTTTTTTTACTTAGAGTTTCTGCCACAAAGTAGTGGCTAAAGATATTTTGTTCAGAGGATATTTGTCAAATGTAGAAAGGTGAAGTTAGAGAGAAAGCCACTGTGAATATCAAAGATGAAAAATTAAGGGCACCTGCTTATGTGACTCACACTGGGATCTCAGCACCAGCCCCCACCTACTATAATTTATGGGCTTGCATAGCTGAGCCAGTCAAGGTTAGGCTAATGAGAAGGCCCAGGGTTACAGGTGGCTCTCCAGGGCAGGGAACATGCACACTTCATTTTGGAAACTCTATCTTCTAGCAGTTATCAGGGGACAGCTGACTTAGGGTACCGTGAGAGCTGCAGTGTTTGCAGAGCCCAGGAGGAAATGGTGGGCGATCCTGTAAACAGAAAGGGTGATTATTACCTGGAGAAGACTACACTGGGGAGAGAGGGACTCCGTAACCTTAAAGGGGGTGATAACAACCTGGGTGAAGGATGTGTCCTATGCCGGCCATGGCTCTAAATATTTGGACATAGTCACTCATTTAATTCTCATGCAACTCTCTGGGGTCTATATTTCCCCGCTGTTTCCAAAGAGGAAATGAGAGTACTGAGAGATGCTGTTGCTTGAGTGTAATCACACAGCTAGTTACAATTCAAGCTGGGATTTGAACCCAAGCAGTCTAACTCGGAATCCGTATTCTTAACTCGCACGTTACACCAAATCTAGACCACGAGATTAGTGTAGGAAAAAGATTTAAAACTATTTCATATGCTAAGCCTTGGAGGGAATATTAAGGAAAGGGAAATGCCATCAGAACTTAGTATTTTCCAGTATTTTTGACACCAGTATTAGAACAAACTTATAGACTACTCTCTTGACTAATGTTGACAAGTCATGCTTTAGTGCCTCATTCCACTTGCTGCTTCTAAAGCTGGTAATTTATGGGTCTGCCTATCTAAGTGAGACATAGCTTGGGGAATGATTAGGAGGAGGGTTAGGGGTCGCAACCTTTATGCTTCATCCGTGAAATTCTAGCTTCTAGTATAGAGGATATATCAGTCAAGGAAAGATATAAAAATGCTTTGCCCATGGACACTACTGAAAATATCATTCCTATGGCATAGATTGCGATGAGTCTGAACTACAAAATAAAATGCTGTATATCAAAGAACAGGAATAGAAATTATGTAACTTTCACAATTGCTTGGAGATATGAAGACTAAATTGCATGAAATTGTTTCACAGTAAAGAACTCCACCTAGCCGAGCACATATTTACGTCAAGTAAGTAGAATTAATGTAGTTTTGCTCTCTGTTGTCTTCTTAACTTCTTGTGGAGATAGGCTGATGAAATTGATATATACATCCTTCTAAGAACTTTTACAAATATACCAATATTATTAATTTGATGAAGAGACTTTGAATTGTTCAATGGTGCTATCTATAAGTTACATGATTTAACATATGGGATTTCAAAGGCATATTACTATGATAGTGTTCCTTGAAGGGAGTAAAAATGTTACAATCACACTGAGATTTCGATCAGTAAGATCACACTCATCCTCATTGGCAAAAGTACAACAAAGACAGCTATGGTGTGGTTTTATGTGAATCTATCTTGTTGGATCTCTGGAATAAGTATATTCTTAGACAGCTTAATACTTCCTGTTAAATGTATAAAGACAGCAGTGAAGCCTCAGGCTAGTAGGTTGCAACTACGTTTTGTGAGAGACAAAAACAACAAAGGAGCTAAATACCCTTGAGTGGTGGTTTCTATGACTAGCTATGGTTTTGGTCCCTAAAGAAGGCACTAAATTTATGGTAACATTCTGCTAACTTGGCAGAATATATTTTTGTGACCTGTAGTCCCTAGTTCAGTGGTAGTCATCACAGGGATGTTGGAGAGGGAAAGTGATGAGATTCAGCACCATTCCACAGCTGTTTACATAGTCTCTGCTTTGTGCCAGGCCCTGTGCTCGGCCCTAGAGACGCAGGCATAGAGAAGGCATAGTTGTAGCCCAATTTGCAGCACCGACTACTCAGAAAGTGTCTGACAGCTTTAGCATCCAATAGGAAGCTAATTCGTGGCATGGAATGTAAAAGTCTTCTTCACTTTGGAGAAGAAGGTATCATCAGGGCATGCTGCTTGACATTTTACCTTTCACTTTTCACTAGGGAATGGTAACTTTCCATGCAGAAATCACACGGGTTGGCAATTTGTAATGTGGGTGACTAAGGATTTTCCTAAGAAATGTGGCGCTGACAACAACTACAAATAAAGGTTTAGCTATTCATAATTAATTTAGTATAGTTTATGTATTACTGCAAACGTTTGTAATGTCACTTGTAAATGTATCATTGACTTGGAATGGAAATGGCTTATTGGATTTTCTAGTCCATTCTCCCTCAATGCACAATTGTTCCCTTCTGTATTTTCCTAATTGTTTAAGCCAGCCACTCATGTTTTTAATGACTTGATATATTAATAAATTAAGGTTTGGAGCCCACAGAGAGAAAATGTATACATATATTAGAGTAGATTATGTTCCTTACTGGAGGGTTATACTCTTGCCAATTTAGGAATTATTTGCTTTTTAAGAGAAAAACAAAGAAAGGAGACTTCAAATTTCAAGAGACAATGTTGAGCTTAATACGAAGGCTAGGCAAGAAAATTATAGTTATAAATAGGCCTTCTATTTGAACAAAATGATTACAATTTAATATTTAGCCTTATCTTGCTGCAATATTTTTATGACCGTTTTAGTATTATAACCATTTTGGACCCCATGTTCCTTGGGAGTTTTGCAAAATATCCTTGAAGAAATTAAATAACAATTACCTCTTTAACAGGAGGTAATTCTTCATCTCTAGGATCTTTGCTTTTATCCAAGAAACAATAACGTTCCCGCTTTTCCACCCTTCTGCTGTGAACTCAAACACTGCATACTGTTACCAAGAAGCGCAATTGTCCTGTCCCTTGGCTGCTAATCAGTTTTTCTCTCTTTTACTGTGGCTGTGTCTCTCTGTTTCTCTCACCACCCCCTGTCCCACTCCCTCTTGTTTGAAATGTTTTTTTTTCTTTCAGTACAACTTACTTCTTCAAAAGCTAGTGCTCAATGTAGAAAAATGACATTGAATCACAGCTAATTAAACAACTCTTATTATAGATATCAAGAACTGGACCAACAAGCTGATAGAAAGGCATCAACTGGATTTGAGTAGAGCAGATAAACAAGCAAGTTGTAGTGCATGTAATTTTTAAAATATGAAAAGCTTCCCAATCCTTCAAATCACCTGACATTTCTAGGTGACTGTTTTCTCAACCTTACTGAGTACACAGATCTTTGTGATAATCACGCAGTTATTGGCAACCATGTTCTATGTGCGAATTCAGTATTATATCAAGATTTCCTTTGCATGAGAGAACTTGAGACTTGTTTAAGATGGCTGGGATTTCAGTACCACTGACTCACGGGACATTACAGAGGAAACCAAGGATAATGGTAATCTGTATAGCTCCACTTCCCAATCTGGACACTCCCCACCATGTTCATGTGGATCAGGAGTGTAAAATTGTTGCTGGTGGTTTCTGCTCACTTCTTGAACGATGACTAAGGAACACACTCTTTTCTATTCTTGAGACTGGAAAATGAGAACTTTGTATTCTCACCTTCAAATCTAGCACTATAAGATATTTGCTTAACTTTATTAACCTTACATATGTATCTCTTTTTTCTCATGTTGAAAATTCCAGTGATGTGGGGAAGCATGTAGAGCCTTGGTTGAGTTTATCATAACAGAAGCGACTGGAATCCATCTAAATGTCTATGGGAAAGAGCCAGCAAGTCAAGAAAAATGAAGAAGAGGGGAGATAATCAATAGTGTTACATTCCTAATAAAGCAAGAAGAGGCATAGCTCATCCATACTATCAGTAAGCAAAAAGGATCGTAGAATATTGGTGTAAGATTCCTATAAAGTCTTGGTCACTTGAATGATGTCTTCCTCTGGATTCTGTGGGAATGCGGCTTTCTCCCTATATTGATCTTGTTGTGACCATTTAGGCTTAAGAGAAGACATCGTATGTCTGTCCTTTAATGTCCTCCAAAGTGATACACTTAAGAATAGAACTGACTTGGATTCCCAGGCCAATGTTCTTTCCCTACATTATATAGTTGTTGTTGAACACAGTGTTCTTTAAAATTATCCTCATTATTTAAAATTGCTGATTAACAATTTTCTCTGTACTTTGTACCTTCCATCTGCCAGTTTGGTTTGGAGCTGGTTTCTGCATATGAAATTAGTCTGAAAGCCTAGAACTTCCTTGCCCAGAAGTCTGAAGCAGCTCTCTTCTCCCACTTCCTACTCAATGTTTCTTCATCACTCACCACTCGGTCCTACTTTCTCATCATACTACACCTTGTAATTAGCTTGTTTGGTTGCTTACTTGTGCATGATTTGACTGACTCCCTGTGAGACTTTGAGTCCCAAGAAGATATGGAATTTCCTTTTTCTGATTCTCACACCCAGTTCTGAATGGCATGAAACATTATGCCTTGCATAATGTCACACCAGGCATCTGTGAGGATTTAACACTTGTCCTTTTCCAAGGATTAGAATTTGTATCAAATAAATAAAAAACTCACTAAATGAGGTCCTCATAATAGGATAGTGTGCTTTTCTTCATTCATTTTTTAATCAAATATTTATTGAATTACAATACTTATCGGACTGTGCACTGGGCTAGGTGTTTAAAGTACAACAAAAGAAAGACATGGTCCCTGGCTTCAAGGAGCTCACAATCTAATAAAGAAAGAGACATGTAAACAAAAATAGAAACATGAGGTTCAACATAGAATATTTGCCAACTGTATAAATCATCCCTACCTTCTCATCCCTGGCTTCGATTGAGTCATCCAAGGGTTGCACTGGTTGCAGGCAACTATACAGTGGTCAATGCCAATGCACAACCCCATAGCGCAAGCAAACGATTTTTAATGCAGGGCACTTTTGGGGTTACATTTTAACATCTGTTAAATAGGACACACGTGTGTAAATACCTAATAGTTTCTCTAGTGTGAGAAGCTGAAAGTGTAAACAAGGACTAAGCGGTATAATAGATAATGTGAAATAGGAAGAAAAGGGGCAAAGGGGAAGGAAGTGGGAGGAGTAGGGGAAAGGGAAGAAGGGAATGGGATTAATATGAGAAAATGAAAAAATGGAAACAAAGTCTTTGTAAATAGGGAGGAGTGGAGGGGTTGAAGGGAGGGCAGGGGAAGGGGGAAAAAGAAGAACCAAGAGAGACTATGTAAAGGTGCAAATTTCCAATGATGAATGTGATTATATTGTATACCTAAAATGTATCAATGAAATTAATTTTAAAAAGTTTTAACATTTGGTTTAAGTTCTAACATTTAAGACATTTATTTCAAGTGCTTTTCTTTGCTTGGAGCCCACACTTAGATCGAGTAACCTCATGTGACATTTATTCATTTATTCCTCATAATTGAGAAATTACCGGGACAGTCTTGACTAACCTTGCATGTATAACCCTTTGGAATCATTATTAGTTTTCTACATATTATTTTATCCTTATTACCTGTACTGTTATAAAATGTACCTGCATATTACACTTGTCTGTATATTGGTATTTTCCTTATGTAAAACACAACAATAAGCACATAAACAGCATGGGAGAATTCCTCATTAATCCCATCTTCGCCTTCAGCTACCACTTTCCTGAGCCATGAGTCATCCATTCAGTGTCACCTTTTGTCTCATCCCCCAAATTGTAGTTTGTTTTTGATTCACCTGCCATTGCCCTGTTCAGTAGGACCCTAATAAGCTTTCTTGATAACCATTAACTGATTTCTTAGTATTTCCTCCCATAATCTTGGCTTCCAGGCTCTTGTGTGGTACATTGTGAGCCCATGTTGCTGCATGGGCTGGTGCATAGCTGCCAGCCTCGTCACTCTTCTGCCTTCTTAGCCTTGAAGTGCTCTAAAAGGAAACTACCACGCCACTCTGTATTGCTCATGTGCAGCCTTCTTCTCTGGAGGTGGGGAGCTGCCTTTGCACTGTCAGTCTGGAGAGCCATGCCAGTGGTCCCAGGACAGGCCTATACATCTCAAAGGGAGCCTGTGGTAGATGAGGAACTGGTTCCCTGAACACTCTCGATCAGTCTTACAATTTCCTAATGACAAACTCCCAAATCCTCCTGAAAGCCTCTTGATTTTCTGGTGCTTTTATTCCCAGAGGGCTAGGCCAATTCCTTTCAGCATCTTCTTCCATTCAAACAATTGTCAAGAACTTGGATGATCCCTTCTCTCATGTTCATATCTTGAACATGGATACTTTTGCTGTTGTTCAGAACTTTATGCCTTGTTTTGCCAATTTTGCCTCCTGCTTCTTACATTTCTTTAGCTATTTTTATTCCACTGAGCTGAGTCAAGGAACCCCAACATGGACTGAAGTGAGAGGGAGACTTCTACACTGTGTAGCGCTGGTACAGAAAAGTGGAGATCACCCCAAAAGATCAGTGACACAAGAGTTTGAAGTTTTAAAAGCACAGGGATCAGCCCTATATGACGTGACTCCCTGAATCCTGTGCTGTGCATAGTATAAGTAGTCCCTGGATGCTACGTGCTAAGAGTTTCCATCAGCTGAGGCTGCCATGACAGAATGGCTCAGGCTGGGTGGTTTGAATAAGCGAAGTTGATTTCTTACAGTCTTGGAGATCGGAGGTCAGAGACCAGCATGCCAGCATGGCTAGGTCAGGAGAGAGCCCTCCTCTTAGCCTGCAGTTGGCTGCCTTTGTGAGGGCTCACAGGCCTTGCTCTGAGAGCACATGCAAATGGAGGGAGCAAGCCAGCAAGCTCTCTAGTGTCTCATTTTAGAAAGACACCAATCCCTTCATGCTGGCCCCACTCTCAGGACCTTATCTAACCTCAATGGTCCCATTTCCAACACCACTGCACTGAGGATTAGGGCTTCGGTATATAGATTGGGGGGGCACAGATATTCAGTTCCTAACACTGAAGATGTGAAAGGCAGCCACCCCACCGTCCCCAACATCTCCAGCCTGGCAGACGTATCATCCATGGGGGCTGCTAACACTAGAGAATTCAGGGCATGCTTATGAGAAAGGAAAAGGAGGCCTGAGCAGGGGATGCCACCCCGATATTCTTATTCAATCTGATCTTTGGCACTGTTGATCTACTGCTTTGAGAATAAACCAAAGTAAAAATGACCCTGAACCTGAATCAGACTTCCTGGTTTGGTCTCATGCAACTGTAATCAACTGTGCTTGTCATCTTCACTGATCCGTAGACTTGCCGAGTGAGTTTACAGGCAACACTCAGGGGAAGGGGCTCTGTGGGAGGCTTGGCATCACTCCTCCCTCACATTCCTTTCTCTTCCAACCCCCTGTATTCCAACTTTTTGACTCTGATCCTGAACATGTGATTGCACTGGCACTGAATGAAATTGTTCTTTTAAGAAATTGTAAGCTGCCGCTCTTCCAGGTGCTGTTTAGGGCACTGAATATCCAGCAGTGAACAACAGAGGTAAACTCCTGCCCTAGGGAAGCTCACATTAGACAGAATATTAGACATATGGCAAATAGAGCAAGAGAGGAAAGTCCACATGCAGGGAAAGGTGGCAAGTAGTGCTGGGAGCCATATTAACCAGGATGGTCAAGAAAAGTATCACAAAGCATTGCTGAGAAAGTAATGCTTGAGGAAAGGCCTGGAGGAACTGAGGGCCCAAGTTATGCAGAAATCCTGGACAGGGAGTTCCAGGTGCAGAGAGTAGCAGGTGAACAAGCCATGTGGTCCGCAGGCTTCATGTGTTGGGAAACAGAGAAGAGACCACCATGGTGGCTATAGAGGCCTGGGAGGGCGGTTCTGTGGGTCACTGCCATGTGCCCACACAGAGTCACAAGGGACAAACTTCGCAGCCCACCACACTGTGGCTTAAAGAGAAAGTCAAGATTTTGGGGGGGATCACATGCATTTTCTTATTAACCCATACTAATCCTCAAGCTACCTCCTTCCACAGGCATTTTCTGCCATATTTTATAGCCAAGGGTGTAACTTATCTCTAGATAATGCTTGCAGCTAGCCTTCCCTGTCTTGGGTATGATATGTTCTGCTAACTTGATGTGGTTCACATTCAGTAATGCCAAGAGTACCCAGTTTCTAATATCTCTCTGTCCCCTTTGACAGCATTGTGGATAGACTTAATAATAATACTGAGTGCTATCATATATTGGGTGCCCGCCATGCTATATAATTTAATTTCACAACAACCCTGCAGACTGAAAATTATCTCTAAGGCACAGATGAATAAATACTCAGAGACTCAGGAAGGATGACCAAGTTGACTAAGTTTACAAATACAGACTTTAATTAAGCCTCCTTCTTTCACCACGCTAGGCTGCCGATCTCCTCATTAGGCTGATTCTCCAGGAATCCAGTTTCAGTGTTCAACCTTGAGACAATCTCTTGAAGCCATGCCTCTTGAGACCTTGACATTTTTCTTCTCATATCAGGTCCCAGAGCACCCTGACATCTTAGAAAGTGAAGACCTCGCTTCCCTTATCCTGCTCTATTACATTAATTTGTAACATTCTCCTCTATAAGGAATTTGTATATCTTGTTGATATCCACATTAAATGTTCTCTATTTCAAAAAAATAATTTTAGTTATTACCAGAACATAATTAGAAAGTCAATATAGTTCTCATTTGATTAGGCGGCACTCATTCTTCTAACATTTACTTCTTAGAAATTCTGCTAACCTTTTTTTCCCAACTCTTTCTTTCCAGCAGACACTGGTAAACAGCCTTCATTTCAGAATTCTCTAGGCCAATTCTAAGTACTTGCATATTTTTGGTGCTTTCAACACCGTCATCATTTTATTCTTTGATATAATTGATATTGGCTTCTCCCATCACCCCTCAGTCAAGGAACATTTGATATATTTTCCTTCTCATGTACACTCTTGGTCATATCCATTCCCATTCCCAATGTTGGTCTTTTCTCCTCTCACATCCAAGTGTGAAGGGTGAGGGGCTAAAACATTTTTGAAAACACTCAAACAATGTATATTTTATTCTCCTTAAATCTTAATATCCTAGGAAACACTCTACTACCCTTGGTCACAGGATCAGTGGGTCTTGGTGCTTCAGGGGAGGGTAGATATAGTTTTTTTTTAAAGGTCCTTATTGTAGGGCTCTAATCATTAAATCAGATGTCTTTAAGAACTTGGGGAGGCAGTAGGCTTTAGAGTTGGGAAACTCTAATTTCTAAAATCCCCTTTATATATCAAAAGACAAGCTTGTCACACTCACTGGGGTGGCTATAATAATAATAATAAAGCCTGACAGTCCAAGTACTGGCAAGGATGTATAGCTATAGCTCCATTGCTGCTGGGAATATAAAATGGTACCAACACTTTGGAAAAGTCTCACAGTTCTTCAAAAGGTTAAACATGGTGTTTCCAGCAATGAAACTTCTAATAATATACCCAGGATAATTAAAAACCCATACATATAAAAAGCTGTACATGAATGCTTGCAGAGTACTATTCACAGTAACAAAAAGTAGAAACAACCCAAATGTCAATGAACTGGTGAATGTATAAGTAAACTGTTGTGTTACCCATATGATGAAATTGTATTCAGCTATAAATAGGTATGGAATTCTGATACACACTAAAAGATGGATGATCATTGAGAACATTATGCTAAATTAAAGGACACAAAAGGCCATATACCATATGATGCTATGTATAAGTGTCCAGAACAGGCAACTCTATGGAGACAGAAAGTAGAATAATGGTTGACAGAGGGTGGAGTGGGGAGGGAAAGAACTGATTGCTAATGGATGTAGAGTTTCTTTCTGGTGAGATGACAATGTGCTAAAATTAGTGGTGGTGATTGTATAACTCTGTGAGCTTATTAAAACCATTGAACTGTGTGCTTTCAAAGGTCTTGTGGAGCATGCTGAGAGGTGGGAGGGAGACAGTGAAAGAAAGAGGGGCATGTATGAAGTCAAATGTCACTTCTCTTTCAGCTATTACCTGGCAGGCATAGAGGGTTCCAGAACATTCTACATGCTCTCAGTCGGAAGGTGCTCAGTGATGGTGTGGGGACACATGTGGCGCCATTACTGTAGAGGCCAGTGGGGAGCCAGATGAAGAGAACCCGTGTCAATCTCTGTCATCATATTGGATAGAGGGGCATAGGTGGGCATTACAACCCTGGAACCCTGAGCATTTACCCAATGGGATCATGTTAACCAAGAAGCGACACTTTTGATGGACAGAGACTGCACGTCCACAAATTAGGAGAGTTTAAGCTACTGCTCACCACCACCATCCATTGGAATGGGGCCTTTAGGCGGAGATGAGGACACTTATGGGACTTCTTGACCATCACTGACACTCTGGGTAAGATACTCCTTTGTTGTGAGGGGTTGTTCTGGGCATTATAATCTGTTTAGCTGCATCCATGCCCTCCAGCCACTAGATGCCAGGGGTATACAGACACACATACCTTAGTCTTGGCAATCTGTCCCCTGGGAGGGTAAAATGGCTTCAAATCAAGAACCACTTTGTTCTAGCAATAAAGCATGCCGTGTATTGAATACACATCTAGGGAGGGAGGGTGTATTAGTGAGCTTTCTCATCACTGAGACACAATACCTGATACTCACAACTTAAAGGAGGAGAAATTTATCCTGGCTTACTGTTTCAGTGAGATTAGTCCATGGTCAGTTCACTTCAAGGCAGGAACAACATGGCAGAAGGGCATGGTGAAGGAAAGCTGTTCATTGCTGGGCTTCCACCAAGCAAACAAAAGGGAGGAGCCATGGCAAGGATATATCCTTCCAGGTCATGTCTCCAGTGATCCACCTTTTCTGACCAGGTACCACATCCAAATGTGAGACTTTTAGGGGAAATTTTAGATCCAAACCATAAGGCAGGGTATATTTTTCAACCTCTCTCTCTACATACATGTAACAGCTTAGGCTTCAACTATTTGACATGGGAGACCAGCAAACTTCCTCTCCTGTAGGACTTTCTCCCCCAAGCCATATCCTTACCTGCATAATGCATGTCCTTCTTTGTATTCAGCCTTGTTTCTTATACTAAAATGGCAATCTATGTCATTGCTCTCAGAGCCCCATAGACTGGGTCTAGTTTCCTGGGTTCATATATGATTTGTCTTACCTATTCTGAGACAAGTTTTCCCCAGCTGGTGTGATTTTGATTAGTCTTTCCAGGTTTCCTTTGACCTCTCTCATTGTGCCTTCTTCTACTAGCTCCACTTAGCTGTTACTTGTACTTCTGTACTTCACTTTGCCTCTTATTTCTTGAGCTGGGCCCAGGTCTCTTGATTCTGCTCTACCCTTGTTCTCTTGTCTCATTCTCCACTGGGTTCTTGGACTCTCCCTTTTTCTACCTGCTCTACCTCCACTGCTGTAATTTGGATATGGTTTGAGTATATCCCCCAAGACTTCATGTGTTGAAATTTAGTCCCCACTATGAGGTATTAAGAGGGCAGAAACTTAATCCTGCTATACTATTTAGAGGTGAGGACTTTGGGAAGTGCTTAGGACATTAAGGTAGAACCCCATCATTAACTTCAGACACACACGCATAGGCCCCGGGCCTATCACCATGTGAAGTCCTGCTCTGCCTTGGGACTCTGCCAGCAAGGAGGGTACCATCAGGTGTGAGCTCTGGAGCCTGGACCAGGCTATGAGCCAGAGCAAACCCTTTTGCTTTCTCATTTACTCAAATTCAGGTATTTTATTATAAGCAACCAAAAACACATTAAGACATCCTCCTTGCTGTCTACTGTGTACCCACAACAAGCCATCTCTTCTGCATGAGCAAAGGTTCAGCCTTCCATTCCCTACCCCACCTTCCTTTTCCTTGCCTTCCCTGTTCTCTCTCTCTCTCTCTCTCTCTCTCTCTCTCTCTCTCTCTCTCTCTCTCTCTCTCTCTCTCCCCTCATCCACATTCTCCATCCTGGCCCTCATTATGCTGTGTAAGTAACATACTTGTGGCCCTCCCTGTGTCAGATGTGGCACTTCATCACTGCCCCCTGAAGAGCAGCTGGAAGACGGACAGCCTGGCATGAGGGAAGCCCACAGTGCTGGGTGGGAGTCAGTCATTTGGATGGACATATGGATCTTGGACCCCACTCTTTGGTCATCTGTGTGAAATGTGGTACTGGAGGATCCAATGTTTAGTACATTCTATACTACATACTTTGATACCTAAGCACGTTTTCTGTATTTACCTTTAAAATTTTTTTCATTAGTATATGTTTGTGATATATAATAATTACATTCATCTTGGGGAGTTGGTACATATACATATTGTTTCTTGATCATTTTTACTCCACCTTTGCCTCCCCTCTCCTCTCTTCTCAAGACCCCCTTCCACATATTTTCCAAATAGCTAAGACTTTACATGACCTATACCTTGAGATCTAAGGTATAAGAAGTGATCAAGGCAAAGATGTCCTTCAATTACATTGAGCCAAACTCTCCTTTCCACATTAGATTTGACAGTCCAGGCCTCAAACCCAAATCTTACTTTTTGTATGTCATAGTCTTGCCTACTTCAGAGTGAAACCTCTCCTACATCTATGATTGGATTCCTTAAGAAAGCAAAGATGCCCCAGGAATCTCCTGCACAGAATCCTTCCGCAACCTTTCCTGCTGCCACTTCTAGCACACCCTCCAAAAGGAATTCAAGTTTTCTGCTGATCTGACTCTTATATCAAACTCCTTTGCTTTCTGGGAATTTAATTAGGACAAATATGTCCCTAGGGTTCACGCCAATTGAATTAGTAGTCAGGGTCTCTTGCACACGATCACTGCTTCTCCCTTTCTCCCTGCCCATGTGAGAAAGGTTTCTCATCTTCTCTCATTCTATGGCTTCCCCTCTGTCTGTAGCTCCCATGGAGGGTCAAGGAGAGACACTGCTGGCATCAATTGCTTTCTTTTTATTGTTCTTCTCACTTCACATGTTTTTCTTTCTTTCTCCTCCACTCTGCTGCCATTCTTTAGATTTTTCTCTTTTCCTTTGGATTATTAAATTAATTTAATCTTGTTAGGAAAATTGATCAGGTGGTATTAGCTCTATTGATAGACAAGGACAGATGTAGAGTGGCACATTACTGCCATTGTCCAGGACTTAGAATGGCATATTCCTCCTAGAAATGAAATTAGAAGTGATGCTCTGTCTCTTAGCCTGCAGCTCTTCACTTTGTATCAACCAGGTGTGCCCAACCTGCAGTTGCCTGTGGCTTTGAACAGCTAGTAATGTGGTTCCATAAGGTCATAAACTTTTACATTATCATGTGATTTTTTAGCATTATTTTTCGTGACTCGATTTTGTGGTGCTTGAGTGCAGACTGCATAGGTGACAGTGGAATGCTAGGTATGGGAGGACATAGTGGAATGGTACCTCACCACACACAGTGTACCACATGTATCAGATATTACTCACACATGTGAGACTTGGTAAGTAAAATGCAGCGATTACTGAACAGTGTTTCAGTTCACCTACAGGAACATGTGCCTGTGAAGACAAACATTGGCTGTAATTAGGAAAAATGTGAGTGTTCTTATTCAGTTATGAAACTTTGGCAACTACTCTGATCGAACCAGATGTTGATACATTAATTCCAGAAAAACAAGGTCAAAAATCTTACTACTTTTGTTTATGTTGCTCTCCTTCTAATAAGAAGTCTGAACTTGGAAACAGCCCAATTGCCCATCAGTTGGAGACTTGGAGACTGGATGAAGAAAATGTGTTTTTTTATAAAATGAAGTACCACTCAGCCATAAAGAATGAGAAGCTAGAGACATTTATAGCTAAATGGATGCACATTGAGGCCATACTCTTAAGTGAAATAAATAGGACATATGTGTAAATATCGAATCGTTTCTCTGGTGTGAGAAACAAAGTGTAAATAAGGATCAAAATGTACAATAGATAATGTGAAATACAAAGAAAAGGTGCAAAGGGGAAGGGGAAGTGGGAGGGGCAGGGGAAAGGAAAGAAGGGAATGGGATTAATATGAGAAAAGAAAAAAAATGGAAACAAAGTCTTTGTAGATAGGGAAGGGTAGAGGGGGTGAAGGGGGGCCAGGGGAAGGGGAAAAAATAAGAACCAAGATACATCATGTAAAGGTACAGGATCCCAATGATGAATGTCAGCATATTGTAGACCTAAAATGTACCATTAAACTTAATGAAAAAAAACCCAGGAGTCTGAGAAAAATATGTGTTTAAATTTTAAAAAATATTGGAGTAAAAGACACATTGGCATTAATCTCCCTCAAGCCCCCTTCCGCCTTTCAACACATATCCCATTCTTCTCGCCACTTTCTGCAGCAGTTCTGGAGTCCTCTGTGGAGAGTGTCTTTTGCTGTCAATATCTTGAATCAATTCAAAATGTTTACCTTTCATGTTCCTTTTGAGCCAAAAGCTGCACAGTGCCAGGTCCAGAGAACAAGGTGGAGGAGGAGCCTGCTATTCTCTTGAATGGCAGTAGTGTTCACTGCAGTTTTGATCATGTCTCATAAAGACACTCATGAAAGAAGACTTCCAGAACTGCTTCGGAAAATAGCAAGAACATTAGGATAAGTGTGTTTGAAGCCAGGGAAAGTATTTTGAGGTGGATTAATGGCAATGTGTCTTTTACTGTAGCAAATTTTTTTCAATTCTTATTTTTATTTTTTATTAGTACATGTTTGCAGTACCTAATGATCACATTCCTTGTGGAGAGTTGGTCCATGTACATAACACATATGTACACAAGATGTGTACATAACACATCTTAATTATTTTTTCATCCTTTCCCTGCCCTCCCTTCACTTCTCGGTCCCCTTTCTGTTAGCAAAAGATCTATCTCTGTATTTTCTATTACCTATTTTTTATTTTGCCCTTTATTTATACTATGGGTTTCTCATATAAGAGACACCATGTGAAATTTGAGCTTGTGTGTCTGATTGATTTCTCTTAACATTTGTAACCCTCCCACAGTGCCTGAGTGAAAAATAAAACTTTTTAATTTAAACATTTGCTGTACATTTTGACCACGCTCCATAAAAGTCTAAATAATGAAGATTTGTTACTTATTTACATTAACTGTATTATGTATTTTATATGTGATCCAAGATAATTCTTCACTGAATACAGCGTTAGGCAAGCCAAAGGTAGAACACCCATGGTCTAAAACATACTGACCTCAGGGTACCAGGGATAAGAGCAGTGGATATTACCTAGTCTCTAGAAAATGTCTAGGAAATTCTGTGTTTATCCTTCAGTGTTAATACCCATGACATAGAAGGGATTCATATGAATTCTATTAATGTGTAGAGTAGCATTCACCATCACTGATCTTTTTTCTGCATAGTTGTCATTGATTCCTTCAAAAATCACGTATGTACCTAACAGGACACAGAACATATGATTTTATACACTTCAAATTTACAAAGTCCCTTTATAAAGCCTTTATTTCATTGCATCCTTAAAACTATCTTGCAAAGAGAGCATTTTTAATCCCATTTTACAGATCAGGAAACTGAGACTGAGAAAGCTCAAATAATGTCGTGCAAATCAGTGGGCTAGGAAAAGGCAGAGCTGTGACTTAGACACTTTCTCTCTTGACTCCAAAGCTCACACTCTTTCAGTTTTAGCATTCTGCTTCACAGAGGGGCTACATTTCTAAAACCCATTTAGCTTAGCTTATGAATATTTATTGTCAAGGGTGGAAATGCATCAAATATACAGACAAACTAGGTAAAGGCAAATCAGTAATATTATGTTTAGCTATTGATGTGAGATGGAGCTGCTTGCAAAATTAGAATTCATTACAAGCAATAGATCTTTTTCATTGACTAGGCTTTGCCGAGTCTTATTATCTTGGAAATAGCACCAAAATAAAAGACTTGGTGTTGAGTAGGGCAGTGAAACAAGTTGATTTAGTCCTCAATTGAGCACACAGGGCCAAAGCCTACCTCACTGCTCACACACAGTTCCCGAAGGACTGAGGCAGGGCCAGGGATGGGCAGGCTGACTGGGCTTTGCAGAGCTGTGTGTGAGTTAGCAGCCTGCCCAGCAATGAGGGCTTGATTCTATAATGAGGAAGTTAACAATCTAGATTATACAGACCTTCAAAAACTCCCAACTGCAGTAGATTGAAGCCCCAACTTAAAATGCCAAATGTCCAAATTGACTTTGTGTAAGGGAATGTGCATCAATCTATGCTGGAGGTTCTTCCTTCCTCTCAGGTTGATTGAAAGAGCAGGTGGCACATGAGCATGTGGAAGGCCAGGGGACACACTGAGGATTATACGCATATGTGCATGTTTCTGATAGAAAACATCTGCATATTTTCTCATTTTCATGAGTCTCCCAAAGAGGACAGGGAAGGGTTAGCAGAGACAGACAAGGCTGTTGCAGGCCTGGGTGGGAGTGAACCCTCCTGGATATCATGGAGACTGAGGGAAGTCTCAGGCAGAACCTAGGAAACTATAAAAAATATAAATCTAAATCAGGTGTTTTAATAAAATGATTCTCAAATCAATGTCACACAAATCACTGAATCTGTGATTGGACAACAAGACGGAGAAAGTAGAATTGATGACTGAGGACTTTTGACCAGGGGTCTATAAATATACCATATGAAATTCATAAACTGAATTTCAACTCTGTCAATTCAACTCTGTCGAGTTGATTGCAAAATGATGTGTATGGGTGTAAAGGAGCATATAGTTAGGGAAAGGAGCTCTAGCCTTTATCAAAGACTTAGAGAAGGCCCTCAACTCCTCCTCTCCAAAGTCAAGAAACACTGAATTGGAGATGACGACATTGATTTCAGTTCCTTCCTATGTGTGACTCACAGATTTATATAATCTTCCTCCCTCTCTCATTTAATTTGAAAAAGCAGCATGTTAACTATAGGATAATGCAGTCCAATCTAACTGCATGAGAGCTGAGAGAGGAGAGCTCAAAGAATGTTGGTGAATATTTCCAGAATTCTCCCAGAAGAGGCATCTTGTTTGCTTGTTTTGTTTTGAGGCAAGCAGTGGAACCACTGAACTAAATCCCTGGCCCAAGAGGCTTCTTTTAAATTGAGATCTTGCAGGTGTACTCAGCACTGGACTCCTGAACTGACACACAAGAAGAAGGCTGATTGGGCAGAAAGGCATGGACAGAGGGCTTGGGCTGGCCACATAATTAAGTATCACGTTCACATGCAACACAAGAGATTTCCCCTTTGATTGTGTGAGACACTGAATGAGGAAGACCATTGCCAGCCAGAGCTCTTCATGGGCTATTTATCATTATAAAGTGGGCAGGAGGAATTGACTGACCTAGTGGATTAATCAGAATTCTGGGCAATGGCTTCATTACATGATAATTCAGTGCACAAGATTTATTATAGTTCCTGTCTTCGTTAACAATATAAACATTTCTTTAAAATAACATTTTGGAATTGAATGCAGAATCATAATCACTTTCTTCCCTCCCCAAACTGCTAGCAATTGATTCTCACTGAGTTGTATGGATGGCACTTAGGGTTCAGTGCTCCCAAGAATCATGCATAAGGCATGGGTTCCTGTGCCCTCATTCACACCTTGCCAGGGTTTCTAGTTTTCAGAAAGGAAGCTGTCCTTGGTGTCAGCGAGAAACTTCCAGAAACAGACTGCATCTGTGAGAAGACTGCCTCCGAATAATCTACAATCCAAATGGTGCTTCTGAGCCTCCCAGGGCATGCCCAGCAAGAGCCCGAGGCCACGACAGGTGTGCCCTCATTTCTGGAACTGGAATGCTTCTCAAAATCCATGTGTGCATTACACATACCCTCATACAGAAAGAGCGAAGCATTGCGTTAACACAGACTGGTCACCTCTGCAGAGCCAGCTCTGGTAAACTGAAGTGTTTTTGTACTGTGAATATCACCACTGGTTTTATAAGTGAGGATTTTAGTATGTTTCATTTGCCTAAACTGAGACCTATTTGTATGTGAGTTCAGGAAACTAGTAATTGCTGTCTTCCTCTACTCAGGATGATTGGGTCAATATTTTTATAGGGTCTCCCTAATTCTTTTAAGTTGGGAACAGATGGCCCTGTTATAAGAGTGATATCATGTGGAAACTAAGCATACAAGAAAAAATTTGTATATGTCAAATAAAATTTGTTACAAAGTTAAAATGTGGCATGTCTAATGATTTACGTGATAGTTGGAACAAAATATGAAGATTCTATAAGTGGTTATAATTAATCTGAGTCCTGAAGACCAATCAAATATTCCTAAGGACAGAGGACTGAAGCGTGTTAGAGAAAATTCTCCAGTCAGCTGTTGGGGCACCACACTTGGAGAACTACCGGCTTAGAGGAAGGAGGCTGTAGAAAGAACCATAGGCCCAGTTGACTAGTGAAGAGGAGCCAGCCCGGCATGGGGAGAGAATGGAGTGTAGTGGAAGTTGGGCTTCAAGGTTACCAACACTCCTCACTATCCTTCTCCTCAAAGCCTCACTTGCATTGAGTTATTTTATTTGTTCAAAAATCTTTTAGTTAGTACCTGCAAGAATGAAGCACAGAACTAGGCTTTGAAGACATAACAGACATGATACTGCGGCAGAGAATACTACAGTGTAGAAAGAAAGCACAGTGAAACATGCACACCAATGAAGAGTGAGGTCTGCAATGCTATGTGCATCTACACCCCATGGTGTATTCAACTCCTTCTCTCCTCCATGAACATTTCCTACACCTTCTCCCCACAGGCTCCCAATACTTCTTACCCCAGTCTCTTGTTCAGCTGATGAGCTTATTTTTTATTTCACTAAGAACACTGAAGAAATCCAAAAAGAATCCTGCAAACTTCTGTGATCACATCTTCCCAACTACCTGTTCGCGAACCATGTATCTGTTTTTCTCTCCTATTAGATTGAGTGTATTAGAGTTCTCCAGAGAAACAGAACCAACAGGATGTGTGTGTGTCTACCATACATAGATGATGGGTTAATCGATAGGTAGATACATACATGCATGCATGCATACATACATAGACACATAGAATAGATTTTAAGGAATGGTCTCACAAAATAGTTGGTGTTGGCAAGCCCAACATCTGCAGGACAGGTTGTCATGTTAGAGTCTCAGGGAGAAGCTGATTTTGCTGCTCATGTCCAAAGGCACTATGAAGACAGAATCACCTCTTGCTTGAGGGGGAAATGGGTTTTTTGGTAAGGTCTTCCATTGACTGCAGGAGACCAACATTATGCAAGAAAATCTGATTTACTCAAAGCCTACTGATTTCAATATTAATCTCATCCAAAGTTATCATCACAGAAATATCCAGGATAATGTTTGACCAAATACTTAACGTGTCTGGGCCAAGCTGACACATCAACCTAGCCATCACGCTGAGTTAAACAGTGATACTCTTGCCTGGATCCACTCTTCCAATGCCCCTCACATTTTCAAGGACTTCTCACCTGCCATTCTTTCTTTGCCCTCCTTCGCATCAGTTTTGCTTATACTACTGGATCTTCCTCATCAGCATGGAAACGTGTTCTCTCATTGTTACAAACTTTCCCCTGCCCCCACCCCATCTTCTTCTAGTTACTGCTATGTAGCTTTCATCCCCTTTACAACAAACTTTCCTAGAAAATGGTCTACACTTGTTCTCTCCATTTCTATTCCTCTAATTCTCCATTGAAGCCACTACGGTCAGGCCTTCATCCCCCCCAAATTATATTTGCCCAGGCTACAATGATTTCCTTGGTGTTAACCCTAATGACCGTTCGTTGGTCTGCATCCTATATAAGCATTTGGCATACTTGGTCGGTTTACTCATCTTCAAGCATGCTTTTCACTTGGCTCACCACGTTCTGTGTTTTAATTTACCTCATCATCTCCCAACTTCTCAGTCTTTGCTCTTGGTTTCTCCTCATCTTGCTGAACTCTAAATTATCAGAGAATCCCCGAGCTTTGTCCTTGGCTCTCTCATCTTTTCTATTTATGCCCAACTCCTAGGTGGTTTCTTGTGGCCACATGGCTTTCAAAAAATTTTGAGCTACTGATAACATCAAAGTAACTCTATTTACCAGTCCAATTATTTAAATATTTAAATTATTTTAAAATTGCATATTTTTCATTGATTTTATAAGATAATATAACAGGAAAAAGAAAAGCAATTTGATCAAATTTATTCAATACAAGAATTGAGTGGTTGAAATGACATCTGCCCAAGTGGAATAGTTAGTACATAAACAAACATGCTCCCAGAGTGACGCTGAAAGTAAACTGTTAAATGGCTAATGAGTATGTACCTACAAACTCTGACCAACACTTTGAAGGAAGATATACAGCACTCTGGGACCATATAAACAAGGTTCTTTTTTGGTATATATTCTTGTCTCAGTCTAGAACAAGTGTCTACAAACTCTGGTCTGTGGGCCAGTATTCAACCTATGACTTATTTTCCAATAAAGTTTTATTGGAACACAGCTATGTTTATTTTTCCCTAGCTTGCTTTTGCACTATAATGGCAAAGTTGAATTTCCAAAACAGGGACCACACAGCTCACAACCTAAAAATATTTTATGTCTGGCATTTTAGAAGACGTATGTTGAACTTTGGCTAAGAAGTCAGGAGTGGCATGATATTTGAGTTGAGATCAGCAAGATGAATAAGAATAATCCAGGCAAAGGAGTAGAAGAGCATTGCAGAACTCCAGAACAGCATGAACACTGGAGTGGCAAGGCCTGTTAAGGGAGGAGGCACACATGTACTCCACAAACACTGCTACAGTGAGGCTCCCAAAATGTCACTGTGTGTAAAAAATATATGTTAAATGCAGATTCTGATTTAGTAGATCATAGACTTGAGATTGTGCATTTCAAACAAGCACTCCCAGATGACACCCAAGTGGCAGATTGGCAGGTCATATTTGGAGTAGAAAGCAATATACCACCTGAAAATGAGAAGAAGGACATAATATCATTGAAGCGAGTGCTTGGATGAGGGACATGAGAGGGAGAAAGGAATCAAGGAAGATTCTAAGTTTCCAACTTGAGTAGCCAGGTGGTGCCAATTACCAGAGTGAGAAGACTGGGAAGCAAATGAGTTTAAAGGTGGAGACCATGAGTTAAATAGTGGATGCGTTGGATTTGTGGTGCCAGTGAGACACTTAGATGTAGACCAGACTATAGTTCAATATTTAAGGTTGAAGCTGAATTAGGGGGATTAGGATTAAGGGAAAAGGGTTTTCAGAATTGGTTGAGTGACGTGACCATTTTCCTAGGCTTAGGGGAAGTGCAATTTTCTGGGAATAAATCTATAGAAATTGCCCTTTTCTGATAGGGAGAGGTAGGTGTCTAAGAGGTGAGTGTGGATTTCTGAAATGTGCTGAGTGGAAGAAATCTTGAAGGCACTCTCACTGCTTGTCTGTAGTTGTCTCATGAAAAAGGATACCAGGCTGTCTGCAGACAGTGAAGGCATTGAGGTGGGAACAGAAGGGAATAGGAAGAGAGTTGGGAATGGAATAGAAGTGGAGGGAGACATTTATAGCATGTGTACATGTGTGCAAAATATCAGTAATTTGTGTCTTCTGATAAAACTTGATTTTCCTTTAAGTGTTATGTCATGGAACTTGAAGAGAATCAAGAAACTTAGGTTTTAGTATCAGGTCCACTATTGACTTACTATTTGACACTTGACAGATCTCTTTCCCTTTCTGGGCCTCAAGTTTTTCATTTGTTAAGGAGAGAGGTAAGAACTGGTAACTAAGTTGTGATCCGGCTTTATGGTTTTGACTCAGTACAAAAAATATGTATATTTAGTGTATATGTATAGTTAGGAATATTTGCGTTTTATTTTGGATCTTAATGAGGTATACTGATTCTGTCAAGAATTGTATGAGAGGCCTGAGTGTGTACCTCAGTGGTAGGGCACTTACCTAGCATACACCAGGCTCCAGGTTGCATTCCCAGCATGGCAAACACACAAAAAATTAGATGCGAGTCAAATATACATTTCATTTCATATCACCCTGAGGATACTCAGTGCATTAGAGAAGATAAGGAATTGCAAGGTGATGTAGGTCTTGTGGAATTTCTGAACAAGAGTATTCAATAATATACACTGCTAATGATCTTCAATGTGCTTCGTAGCTATGAGTACTGCTCCACAAAAGCCCCGGGAGATTGTTACTTCCTTTTAAGATAGGATGTAAACTGAGGTAAGGAGACTGTGACTTGTCTAGAGCCTTAAAGCAAATCTTACTTGAAGTCTTGTTCATTAAAGCCATGACCTGAGAAAGATTCATGATTGGCTGATTTGCTTTACTTGAAGCAAAGGGTCTCTAGAGGAGGGTTATGGGGAAGTTGGGCCATGTTGCCGTCACCTAATGATGTAACTATTCTGTCTACAAGATTTTCTTCTTTTAGGGGATATTTGAGATGCTCCTTAAGAGCAGGAAATGATATACAATCTGTCTTAATCACTCCAAGAGTACATAATAGGAACTCAATAGTAGTTGAATAAAATTTTATTTTTTTCAGGATCATGTTTTAGAATGAGAAAGCGAGACTTGTCTCAGCTAAGATCTGGACACAATTAGGAAAGTATTGACTGATTCTCAGACTCAGAGTTTTGCTTACAGACAATATGCAATTCTTAAACTGAGTTTCTGGCAAAAAAACTTGGCTCTTGCCCAACCTGCCCTATGGATTAAGAAAGTGACTTTGCCTTTTTTTAAAGTTACTGTGTGCCATTGTAACTCAACCTCTGCTTCTCTGTTTTCCCATCTAGAAATTCAAAGCAAGAGTGCCTCCTCCTATCTCCCACATAGGCACCTGTGAAGATAAATCATAAGTACACTGAGCTCTTAGAAGGAAGGTATTATATATGGCAAAATATTATCATATGCACACCAGATACAGGGGTTAGCCAAGGTGAGTTTTTAACAAAAATAAATAGAGTTTGTAGAGTGCTGGTTAATAAATGTAAATGGATATACTGAACATATATGCCTCACAGGGGAGCTGAAAAAATAAATGATCCTTATTAACTTCCTTGAAGTATTTAAGTTAAAGAATTAGAAATGACTAGGTATGAATATTTTCCTTATTATGAATGTTTTAAATAATACACGTATTTTCTAATTCAGATGCAAAGCTATGACAAACCTGAAATGAATAAGCCTTTTAAAATGAATATTTTGGCTGGGCGTGGTGTCACACGCCTATCGTCCCAGCACTCGGGAAGCTGAGACAGGAGGATTGCTGTGAGTCCGAGGCCAGCCTGGGCTACATTGTGAGTTCAGGGGCAGGCTGAACTACATAGTGAGACCCTGTCTCAAAAAAAAGAATATTTTGATATGGACTCTGGTTGAATCCTCAAACGCTCTTTCACCTGTTTTATAATTTTAGTAATCTACCTTGAATTTGTGGTAGGAAGAATTTCAATAACTCGGCGTTATATTTATTGAAGCTTGACAGAAATCAAGAGCCAAGTAAAATGAAAGGGAGAGATTTCTGTGTCTAACAAGGTTACCTCAGATTGCTCGGCATTTTCTATGACATTTGCTTTAAGAACATTCTTCTAGCTTCATTAAACTTGTCATTGGTAGGCAGCAGCTAAATATTTCCTGTGGTCTAGATTTTCACATTCCCAGCAGATTGGCGTTAGGGTTGGGAAGAGAGCAAGGATATATAAGTGAATGTGCTGGCATGGGGCTGGGCCTGGGGGACTTTTTAGAAATATACATGCCTTGCTTGCACGCATTTACTGAGAAAGTAGATATAATTAGTTCAGATTACAAAGGAATGCCCCTCTTGGGTACATATTGTTCGGAAGGACAGAGAACAAAATGCCTTCTCCTCTAGCTCACCTGATCAGAGTGTGCCAGGGAGAACCAAAAGGAAATCACTGTTTTCATAGTTCATGTCATTTGAGTACTATTTACTCTAAAATTATTTCAACTCTGCTATAGATTTGAATTTTCTATAATAAAATATTGGAGGAAAAAAGAAAGAAATGCCATTTTACTCCTAGTCTATTGCCACCCCTCCCTACCTCAGGCCTCCAATACACAATATGAGAATTCACTGAATCTGTTTATTCATAGTTATTTATACATTCTGGAATGTCCTCTGCCCTTCTAAAATAAAATTTATGCATTTTTCACTCACCATCACTTGCTAGCAGGTAAAAATAAGGTTATCAGAGCCAAACTGTGGTAAGAGGTCCTTAACACATTGACTCATTCAGGAAACCAGAAAGGTGGGAATGACAGACCCTTACATAATATTAATACCCAAGTAGCCAGGGGTAGTCTGAGGTTTCCTTTTTGTAAGCAGCTGAGAGGGAGAAGGGAAAAGGGAAACATCTCGACAGTAAAAAAGAGAAAAGACATTGGTTCTCATTATGTGGCGTACCTGTAAGTTCTTTTAAAAATGTGGACTGAATGTTTTGAAAGTAAATTAAACAACTCCCACTGTTGAATGACTGTTGCAGTTATGAGGATTGTGTTTGCCAAAGCCCCAAACTGGGGCACAACACTTTGAAACTGGGACTTCCTAGAAAATTCAGGATGTGTGATGTATTCATCATTCTGGTTTCCATCTCTTTGTACTCCATGGATCTGAAGGAAAACATTTGTGATAAAGTTCTATGAAGGTTCGTCATGAATCTCATTTTGTGTTAAGGGACAATTGGCATTTTGAATTGGAGTTCTGGGGCTAAAAGCACATGTGCATAATGTAAATGTCTTAATTATCATTCATTATGCATCTTCAGAGGTACATTATTATACATAATTATGCATATGGCTCTAAAGGGGTATGGCTTCTACAGTGACCACATTTCCCAAATCCCAAACTGAGAAACATAATCAAAAATGTGGTCTAACAAGGATATTGTATATTTGGAAATATGGGCTGTCCTGGGACAGCTCAGATGTTCCTTTGGGAGTAGCTGTGCCCACAGCACATGCACTTATTGACTAAAGCGAGGCAGAATGGGCCTGAACTTCAGAGGGAAAAGGTCAGAAACAGGTCACGGTGGAGTGACCTCGGAGCCACTTGGATACAGGTCTTTTACACTTGGGAAGAGTGAGGGTGTCAGAGAAGAGAAGGTTTAGGAAAAAGTGAACAATAGTTTTTCCATTTGGAAGGGGATGGTAGAGAAGAAATAGAGATATGACACTGTGAAGGATAAGCAATCTCCTAGGAACATCCTTGCTTAAGTTGGGGGATGCAGCTCTGGGCGTGTTATGCATGGGTATGTAAGAAGTTATGAGCTTCATTGTGTCCCCTGAAGTTCATATATTGAAGCCACAACTCCCCAAACCTCAGAAAAAATGTGACTGCACAGCTGTTCTTCCCTATTAGTGAGGAATGGATTGTAGGGACTCCCTAAGATATTAAAATCCTCTGAAACGCAAGTCCATTGTCTAAGATAGTATAGTATTTGAATAGAACTTACACACATCCTCCCTGAACTTTAGATCATCTCTACATGACTTGTAATGTCCAATACAATGTAAATGTTATATAAACATTTGTTATACCATGTAGTTTAGGGAGTGATGACAAGAAAAAATAATCTGTGTGTCAATGCAATGCAATTTTTTTTTGAGACAGGGTCTCACTATGTAGTTCAGGCTGGCCTTGGACTCATTACGTAGCACAGGCTGTCCTCAAACTCATGGTGATCCTCCTGTCTTGGCCTCCCAAGTGCTGTAATAACAGGCATGTGCCACCATGCCCAGCAGTGCAATTTAATTTTTTAAAATATATTTTTTTATTCCAGGTTGGTTACATACACAGATACAGAACCCATGATACAGAGAACCAACTATATTAGAAATAGAGTCTTCATAAATGTAGTTAAAATGAAGCCATTAGGGTTGACCCCAATTGAATCTTACTGCTGTCCTTTTAAGAGGAGATAAGAATACAGACAAAAACAGAAGGAAGATCATGTGAAAACATAGAGAGAAGATGGCCATTTACAAGACAAAGTGAGAAACCTCAAAGGAAACCAACCCTCTTTGTTCTCTTGGATGAATGGTGTTTTACTTTCTTGTTGCTGGGACACAATACCCAACACCCACAAGTTAAAGGAGGAAAGGTTTATTTTAGATCACATTTCAGAGCTGTTAGTCGGCTGGTTACAAGGTGGGGCAGCATGTCAAAGGGGCAAGGCAAAGGAGAAACAGTCTATGGCATGGTAGGCAGGAAGCAGCAGCCCTTTTGCTTTTCATTTTTATTCCATCCAGGCTACAAGCATATTGGTTGGTGCCATTCACACCGAGGGTGGATCATCAATTCAGTAAATCCGTCATCCACACCCAGAACTATACTAAACTAATCAGTAGGCAGATCCAGTACCACACACCCATGATCCAGTATCACACTCCCATGATCCATCCACCTCCCCAAAGCCCCACTTATAAGTGCATGAGGCTTGGGTGAGGCATCTACATAGAAGCTATCACAAGTGGACAAAGAAAATATGATATGATATTTATACATCAACTATAAAGTAGAATAAGTTGAGTCATTTGTAGGAAAATGGATGCACCTTGAGACTGTAATGTTAAGTGAAATAAATCAGACACAGAAGGTTAAATATGGCACGGTGTCTCTTATGCAATAAACCCAAACTGTAAATAATCTGAAGAGCAAAAGAAAAGAAAGATGATAGGGACACAGGAGGTAGACCTTGTGAAGATGGAAAAGGGATCTGGGGATAGGGGAGACGGGGGAAGAAGGGAGAAGAGGAAGTAACAGTGATTAAAGTATGTGTATGTACCAGTTCCCCAAGATGAATGTAAGTGTTATGTATCACAAACATACACCAATAATAAAAAGAAACCAACTCTGCTGACAGGGACCACCCAGGCTGTGGTGCTTCATTTTGGCAGCCTTAGCAAACTGACATACAAACATAATGCTGATACAATGCCAGACCTTCAAGGAGAAGGGAGCCATTTGGGCTGGGGGTAGATAAAGGTCCTCTGGGAATGACATGGCCCTGGTGGTGTTCTTGTCTGAAATTTGGAGCAGGCACCGATGAGAAACTTATTAGTTACATGACATTCCCTGGGGACTAACGGGCCCTGAGTATTTTTTTACCTGTGGCTCTAGCTGCTCCAGAGTGAGTTGAGCACCATGTATATCTAGTGTGAGGCCAGAACACAGCTTAGGTGAAACCAGCTTGGGCAGACCCTGAGAAGGCTTGTGTGGAAGGTTTCTCAGCTAGAGCTGATGGAAGTTACCTTTTAGAAACTCCAGAGAGGGGTACAGTTTCTTTAAATGGCACCCTCTTCAACTGAAGCTCCAATAACTATGTGAATTTGATCATGCATAAGGATGCCATTCAGTTGTAGATAATTTTCTTTCCTCTGTTCGCACCTCATCTGCCTTCTTCCTGATTAAATGGGGCTCAAGTTAACCCCAATGCCCTCACATCATTTGGCTCTTGATTGGAGACCTGTGTAGAGGTCTGGACTTGTCAGTTGGGGAATGCAAAGGCCTAGAGGAGAAATAATCCTCATTATTCTTATGAGGGGGAAGAAAATAACAACGGCTATTGATACCTTTCCTTCTCCCTCCTGTATGTGTCCTCTGCATCAGGGCTGCTCTAGCTGTCATATGTGTGCTCATTTTCTCCTCACATCTGGTGTATGATGAACATACTATCATTATCCACACTTTGTTGTTTAGGACGCTGAGGCTCAGAGAATAAAATGGCCACATCGGAAGTTACAGAGCCAGCCAGTGGCCTGGCTGGGTGAGAATCCAGGACAGCATGACGCAAATCTTAATAGTTTTAATTACCCTACATGACACCTCCTCCCTTGAGTGACATAAATACCGTAGATCACGTGGGATTTACTAAGTCCTGTGATGCTAAAATGAGAAGACAAATTCTTTCCCAGCATGCTTTGAACACTTCTTGAAACTGAAAGGAGGCACTTTAGAACAAAATAAAGGTAGTTGTCTTTTGTGTGTCACAGGGAACAAAAATGCTAATTTTTTTAACCTCAAGTTGTAAAGCCTGAAAAGATTGGCTTGAGAAAAATCTACATGAGTCTCTAGACACCCAAAGTTCTGTAGGGTAGAAAGAAAAGGTCCACAAGCTCCCACCTCAACAGAAAATTGCAGACCCCTAAGAATGTAAATGCAGCCGAGCCCACACATGCTCTGATTTTGACCTAGTATTCTGTCAGGTTCCTCCAGCCCGGCTTTGTACCAGTGCCTTAGCCGCATCCTCACAGACATCATAGAAAACCCCGACTGAGCACTTGCCCTGGTCCAGATGCCATTCTGTGTCATTCAGTCTTCATAACAACCCTGAGGTAATGACTGGCTTCGTGTGCCTTTCCAGATAAGGAACTTGGGCCCTAATAGGAAACTGGCTGGGAGGTACTTCATCCTTTCAATGACATTTTTAAGAGGGAACGTTTAGTTACTTTTTTTACTTCATAAGTACAATTAGCAAAGGATATTCAAATAAATAAATGCAGTTTTATGTGGCAAAATATTTCAAAATGTGTAGGTCCTCAGAATGGTGAGATCTCTTTTTTTCAAGTGGCCTTGGTAACGAGAAGATTGGGGCTGCTGATTGGTGAGATCATGGCATGAGTGACAGCTGGAAGAGGGCTCTACAAGGAGTTCAGAAAGTTTGGAGTAAGCCCTAGGCTTTGGGTGCCACTTCAAGGAGAACGGTGGTCATAATTTCCCATAACTCATCACTTGGGGTCTCTGGCTGGCCAACTAGGATGATCTTTTTCGCATGTGTAGCCTCTGAACATGAGAAATCAGTCCCCACGTACCACTTAGATACCTCACCATACAACTCAAAAACCAAGAAATATGCAAAAAGGGATATATATGTACAATAAAACTGTGGCTTGGGCTCTGTGGCTACACTAGCATGCATCACTCTCACTTTCTATTCTACTAATTGTCGCAGGCTGCACTTTGCTCATATCCTCAGATCCTCTGGGGGTAGAAATCCCAAGCATAGCAACAGTGTCCAAGCAGAAGCAGCAGTCAAATGTCCTTAACTAGCAGAGGAAAGGCCTGAGTACCAATAATGAAGCTCAGAAGTCAAATCAGGAGTGGGATCTATCCTAGCAGGCATCACCGGGGTGGTAAGGGATGGCGACCAGGGCCAGGTAGACTCTGCCATGCAGGAGTTTGTACCAGACCAGTGGAAATCTCAAGCCAGTTGGATGTACCTCAGAGAGGAAAACAACACTGGCAGAAAATGGGTCCTGATTTTCCTCAGAAGTGAAAAAATTACCATCGAGTAAGAGCTTACAATATGCCAGGTACTCTTCTAAGTGTTAAGTGTTTATTATACCATTTGATTGTATGAAGGGATAAAAATACAATGTCATGGGTGCAATTTTATGCTCCATTTTGCAAATGGGGGAACTGAGGCTTGGGATGATTAAGTAACTTTCCAAAATAACACAATTTCAAAGTAGCAGAGCCAGAATTCTAATCTCAGTATGTGGGTACTTTGGGTCCAAATTTTTTTTTTCATTTTAATTTTTATTAGTGCATATTTGCAGCACAAAATGACCACATTCATTCTGTGGATTTGGTACATGTACATAATACATCTTAATTCTTTTTTTAATTCCCCTTTCCTCTCTCCCTTCAACTCTTGATCCGCTTCCTTTTGCAAAAGATCTATTTCCCTGTTTCCTATTATCTTTTATTTTGTTCTTTAACTTATTTGTATTTTGTGTTTCTCATATAAGAGAAACCATGTGATATTTATGTTTGTGTGTCTGATTTATTTCACGTAACATTATGGTTTTAATGTACATACATATGGAATTAAGTGTATGCTTCTTAACGACAGAGTAGTACTCCACTGTGTATAAATACCACATTTTCTTTATCCGTTCATCTGTTGATGGACATATAAGCTGCTTCTAAGATTTAGTTATTATAAATGGTGCTGCTATAAACATGACTATGTAAAACTAAAAATAGATATTCCATTTGACCAAGCTATTTCCCTTCTAGGTGTCTTCCTGAAAGAGTTAAAGGTATCATATTACAACAACTCCATGTACTCACTCAGACCAGGGAATAACAAACTTTTTCTCTAAAAGGCTGTATAATAAATATCTTTAGGCTCATCAGACGAATGACCTCTATCACAGTAACTCTGCTGACACTGTACAAAAGCTGCCAAGGATAGTACTGTATGTAAAGGAATGAGCACAGCTTGCTCTAGTTTTAGAATTAAGTTGGCCTCGAATCTGAGATTGTAGTCCACAATAAAGAAAGCGAATTGAGCTAAAAACTTTGGATATAAGCCTCAGTGATGCCACTAGCTCTATATGGGAATATGGGCAAGGTATGTAATGCCTTTAAGCCTTATTTTCCATCTTTACAAAGAAAAATTAAAATCACACTTCTACGTACCTCACTGAAAAATATTTTCAGGAAGATGGGGAAATAGGGATGGCCTGTACCATGAAAAGTGGAATTATCATGCGAATCTTACATGGTTACATTTTCCTCTACAATGGAGTGGCTGCCTGCAGCTCTGGTGGCTTTGGAGAAAGCAGATGTCCCCATAGCTGTCCCACAGCAGCAGGTGAGTCATTGGGACTTGCATATCGATATGAAAGTCGATCCCTATGGTAACAAACAGGCTCAGGAGCGGCTCCCATGCTGTGCAAAAGAACAATGGGAAGATAGCAAACCAGAAAGTGAAAAATCAAAGATAGGGGAATTGCAAGACAAGTCAGTTAGGCTCAGCTTGAGTGGCTAACGCTGGTACCCAAATAAACTGCTGATGCTGATAATGTCCTGTCTTCCTCAGTGACAGGAATTGTTTACATCGGATGAGAGGGTTCTTGCTTCCTTGGGACCTGTGTTTGAGACACCATTAAACAGACAATGTACTCCTTCCTGACAAGTAGCTTCTCAGTGCTCTCTCTTCTGGGCATGGGAAGAATGTATCCAACTAACCCTAAAGTTCCTCCCAAGAGAGTGGCTTCATGAGGACTAGAAGCCTCAAGATGGAATGGCTCATGGAAATGATTTGGTCCAACTCTTCAGATTTCCTGGAGAGAAAGTGAGACTCAGGAGGGAGCTGGCTGAAGGCTGTCAGATGTAACCAGTAGGAACTAAACTAGATCCCAGGTCCTCTCATTCTTCTGTCCAACGATTTATCCCATGTTTGGAATCTGATATGTCTGCTTCAATTCATAGCTGCATATCACAGCTACATTCACTGAAATACCCTGATATTGGCAAGTGAACCCAAGGCAAGGATTCCCTTCTTAGTTATTTTTTCAAATCTTCAGTTCAAAGCCAATTATTTGACCTCTTTTTTCCTCAGCAATAAAGCAAAAGGCCTTGACACCCCTGGATTCCTATGAAATAGTTTACACAATTACATTGTAAACAGTATCTTATGCTTTTCTCTTTGTTTCCAGTCTTTATTGCTTAGGGTCAAGTTGAAAATAGTTTAAAACGCTCTTCCATATGTTTTAAAAGAATGAGAATAAGTGTTATCTCTTGTAAGGCACCCTTTTTAAAGTGTTCTGTTACCGATAATTGCTAGACCCAACCAGTGTAGTGCTTTCTAACTAATACTCTGTAAATTTGGTCATCAAACTTTCCAAACAATAAAGTATTTTCTTCTAGCTTTGCCAGTCTCAGAAGAACTCAAACAACAATATCTCTGGGTGCCTGAATATGGCAGGCAATGACAGTTAGCTGTTTCCCTAATTAGCATCTAGACATCTGTGCCTATTTGCACAGAGCTTTGTATTTGTGTAATGTTTCCAGGCACGTTATTTCCTCCATATTACTAGGGTGTCCAGTTTTATCCTATGCATTGTACACAGGAAGAACATGAGGACAAGAAGACGTTAAATATGGTGGTAAAAAGATGGGATTTGGAATCAGCAGAGCTCAAGCCACAGCTCCCTTGTTTCTTAGTTGCATGACTGGGAAAGATTACCCAGACTCTCTCCATTCTCACTTTTCTCATCTGTAAAGTGGGGAAAATAGTGGTACCCACTTCTTAGGATTGAGTTACTGGTGAATGAGCTAACACAGGCAGTGCTTAGCGAAGTATGCTTCCAAGTATTCGCCATTATTTCCTTGGGAAGCCTGGGAAGAGTAGTACGCCACTTATTTTCTAGGATACAGGGAAAATGTGAAATATTTATTTTAAAGCCAGGAATAATGTTAGATAAAAATACAGAAATGCCAACTGTTAGTGCACACACACACACACACACACGCACCCTCTATGTTCAGCATACTTAAAGTCAATTTCTCCGTCATCAAAAATTTCATGCTGTGAGAGAATTTTTTTCTCTCAGCCAAATGCCTTCCTGTCTTCGCTATAACTGGTGTGTTTTATTATTGCTACGTTATTTCCCACTGAAACATCTTTCCTCCGAAGAATGTGATGTTATAATATAGCTACCGGCACAACAATGTTTCCATATTTTGTCAATTAAGCATGTCATGGATTTTAATATTTACAGTCTTGTATGGTTCACTGAACTAATTGGAAGAAAAAGAAAATAATGACATAGGGAACAAAGTAAGAGATACTACTTTCAGCACCAAAGAACCAGGGGTAGAATCCTACTCTGTTGATTTCATTAGTGAATATTAAATGTAATTATAAAGCTTGTAATGAACACACTGATAACTTTGGTAAGCATCTCAAAGAACAAGTTAATATTTAAATATTTAACATCTGGACTCCAACTTTGGCATTTGTGCTTGCCAATCCTCTCATAACTGACAAGATGTGCCTTAGGAAGCAGATGGTACAACATATTTTGGAAGGTGAAGTTGCTTGTTGTCAAAATCTAGGTAATGCAGAGGCAAGCCCATGTGCATTGATGATACTGGTGTGCCAACATCGACAGGGCCTGGGAATTCTTGATTTTGGTGTTAGCTTCTGTCATCTGAATTTTGCAGCCTCCCCCTCATTCATATGTTAAGTCCTAACTTCAAAATCTCAGAGTATGACTATATAGTCGTATTCCCTTGTCTATGCTTTTACTTTACACAGTTTCAGTTTTCTGCGGTAAACAATGATCTATAAATACCAAATGAGAAATTCAGAAATAAACAATAAGTTTTAAATTACATGCCATTCAGAGAGATATGATGAAATTTCATGCTGTCTGCACCATATTCCACTGTATATACTACCCTTCTGTTAGTCACTTAAATAGCCATTACTTCGTAGCCATCTTGGTTATCAGATTGACTGTCATGGTATCATAATGTAATGTTTGTGTTCAAGTAATCCTCAAGTTAAAACTAGGTCACAATGCCTACATCACTTACGTCATGTCTTCTCAAATAGCTATTGAGTCATCTTACATAATTTCAAAAAAGTGAACATAGCATAATAAGAAAATTTAAGAGACAAAATGTTCACATTCGTGTAATATTTATTACAGTAAATTACTGGAATTGTTCTATTTTATCATGGTTTTTAATTTCTTACTGTACCTAATTTATAAATTAGACTTTATCTTAGGTATGTATAAGGAAAAGCATAGTATGTACAGGGTTTGGAACTATCCTCATTTTCAAGCATCTGGTGGGAGTCCTGAAACATGTTCACTATGGATGAGGCAAAACTACTCTATTTGGAGGAAGGATTTTTAATAGAGGTAGTTATCTAAAATGAGGTCATACAAATGAGCCCTAATCCCATATGACTGGGGTCCTTAGGAGGAGAGGTGATTAGGATACAGACACGCACAAAGAAAACTATGGGAGAAGATAGCCATCTACAAGCCAAGGACACAGACTTTAAAAGAAATCAACCTTGTTGATGCCTTAATCTCAGACTTCTAGTCTCCAGACATGTGAGGAAATATCTCACAGTTTAAGCCAGGCAATCTGTCACGTTTTGTAGTAGAATCCTGAGCAAACTAATATATAAGCCCATCATTGATGACTTGATCCCCTCAGCTCAGGAAGAGAATCATATAAGTTTTGTATTTGTGTATCTTTCTACCTTAGTGACACAGTCATTGAAGAGCAAAGCTGCCATAACACCCGGCCAACCTCAGCGGAATGCCTGCCCCTCTAAAAATGGAAGAGCTGGATTTTTCAAACATAAGTCAGGCATTGAGTACAAGAGAACAGTTAGATGAAAGCCATAAGTGTGCAAAACACAGGCCAAGAAGACAAGAAGGTATCAGATGTTTAGGTAGGCAGAAGGCCAAAATCCAGGCAGATGAGTAATCTAGATTAAACTCATGGTGTCTGTAAACAAAGGTCTAAGTCATGGACTTAAGGCCCTTAGATCTGCTTCAGCAAGAGTTCGCCCATGTTTTCTGGCAGAAACAGGAACTAGTCATGCGGTGGCTGGTTTTGAGCTGGAAGAAGCAGCATGGTACAGGACAAAAAGCAGTGCACTTCCATTAAGGAGATTTGGTTTCATTGTCCTGAGTTCAAATTATTTGGCACTTCATTGTTGTGGAATGCATTGGATTCTGATTTACAATGAGTCAGGTGCTTAATAAGGTACTAGAGACACAAAGAAACTCAGGAGCTAGAGGGAGATAAGGAAATTGCTGAAGAGGTTAATTATGTTAGAGATATAACAGAGTAAGTGGTGAGGATATTCATTTAAAGTACATGATGGTTAATCCTGATTGGCATGAGAGACACAAGAGATTCGTAAAACACATTTCTGTGTGTGTCAGAGTGGGTTGTGGGGGCATGACATTAGGGACTAGGTCTTGTCCATGGCCTCTTTCTCCTTGGCCTTTCCCCTGCTCCCCAGATAGGTGAGTTGAACAACTTTGCTCTACCAGGCTCTTCCCACCACGATGTTTTTGCCTTGGAGCCAGGTGACCATGGACTAAAACTTCTGAAACTGTGACTTAAAATACACCTCTCCTCCTCTAAAATGTGGACATCTCGTATTGTATCCCAGCAACAGAAAAGCTGGCTGGTGTAAGGTCAACCAGCATAAACTCTCTTGATGAAAATTCAAAACACTGGGTAACATAAGCATGTTTAAAGCTCCACAAATTTGGAAAGAAATAACAGGTTATTAGAGTACAATCAGGTCAAAATCTAAGAGAAATAGGAACTGAGTTTTCAGGCAAACTTGGCTTTCAGTTTTCGTGGCTTCAGCGGGGGGAGGGGGAGGAGGAGCAGAAGGAGAAAGAGAAGGAGAAGGAGAAGGAGAAGGAGAAGGAGAAGGAGAAGGGGAAACAGCAGTGGCAGCAGCAAAAGCCCAAGACCTTCCCTGGGAGAAGAAGCTAATACAGGACTCTTCCCCATATTAAGCTTGTACCTGAAAGGATTATACTCTGATGGAAAGTAGAAGCTAAAGATATTCCCCTCCAGACTTAAACAAAAACAGTGAAAACAAAAGAAATAGAAGTGTCTCACTGAGAATTGTGGCCATGGGTTTGTCCTCACAGAGTTATAGGCTGGGTTTGTATTGTTTTAGTTGTCAAGGAAATCTCAAGCCCTGAACTTGATTGAAGGTGGTTAGAACAAATAGACTAATTCAATAAATCTTCAGGGCACAAAATCAGCAAATCAGCATATATATATATATATATATATATATATATATATATATATATATTACAGTGAACTGTATAAAAAAGAAATCAAGAAAACAGTAACATTTAAAATAGTATCAGAAAACAAATGCTTAGGAATAGCTAACTGAATAACTGAAGAAGGGAAAGATGTGTACATTGAAAAGTTCTAAAACAGCGATGAAAGAAATTAAAAATGCCAATAGAAATAGATGGAAAAATAACTGTGTTCAAGCATTGAAATATTCAATATTGATAAAATGTCCATATTATGCAAACTGATCTGCGGATTCAGTGCAATCCCTATCAAAATTCCAATGACATTTCAGAGACAAAGGAAAAGCACTCCTAAAATTTGCATGGTACCACAAAAGATTCTGTATCACCAACATTGAACAAAAAGAAGAAAGCTGAAGATAATATACTGCATGATTTTAAAATATAGGAATCAAATCAGCATGATACCTGCATAAAAACAAATATACAGGGCTGGGGACTTAGCTCAGTGGTGCCGCTGCCTGCCTCACAAGCACAAGGTCCCGAGTTCCATCCCCAGTACCAAACAAACAAGCAAACAAAACAGATATAAAGACCGATGGAACAGAATAAAGGACCAAGAAGTAAATCCATACATCTACGACCTTCAATTGACCTTCAACAAAGGCAAAAAGAACACACAATGAGGAAAAGACACTCTCTTTAACTAATGGTATTGGGAAAACAAAATCCACAAGCAGATGAAGGAAATTAGAACTTTATCTCACACCATATCCAAAAAACAATTCAAAGTGGATTAAAAACTTAAAGACTTGAAACTTTAAAACTACAAGAACAAAACATAGGAAAGTTTCTTCACATTAGTATGCCCAGGGCCAGGGATTTAGCTCAGTGGTTCCGCTGCCTGCCTCATAAGCACAAGGTCTAGAGTTTGATCCCTGGTACCAAAAAAAAAAAGTGCCTGACATTAGTCTGCCCAATGACTCTTTTGGATATGACACTGAAGCTAAAGGCAACAAAAATCAAATGGGATTTTATCAACCTAAAAAGAAGGGAAACAATCAACAACATGAAGAGACAATCCAAGGAATGGAAAAAAATATTGGCAAACCATCCATCTGATAAGGAGCTCATATCCAAGTACAAAAAGAACTCAACTGTATAGCAAGAAAACAACTATTTAACAATTGGCAAAAGACCTAAATAGACATTTCTCCAGGGAAGACATAGAAATGGCTAACAAATATAGGGCAAAAATGCTCAATGTCACTAATCATCAGGGAAATGCAAATCAAAACCACCCTAAAATACCACTTTATGCTTGTTAGAATGGCTATTACCCAAAACACAAATGTTAAGAAGTGTTGATGAAGATGTGGAGAAAAGGGAACCATTGTGCCTACACTGGTTTTTATTTTTTCTTCTTGGGAGTAGGGTATTGAACTTAGTGTCTGCACTAGCTACATCTCTGAACTCCACCACCGTCCCCCTTTCTAAAGTTTGAGACAGGTTCCTGTTATGTTACTAAGTTACCCAGGTTGGGCTCAAATTTTCCATCCTCCTGCTTCAGCCTCCCAGGGTGCTCCAGGCATGTGCCATCCAGGCCTGACTTATCAGTGGAAGTATTAATTGATCCAGCCATAGAAAACAATATAGAGATTCTTTAGAAAAATAAAATTAGAGCTACCAGATGATCCAGCAATTCCTCTTCTGGGTCTGTATCCTAAGAAAATAAAATCTGTATGTTAAAGAGATACCTGCACTATTGTGTTCATTGAAGCATTATTCATAGCAGCGAAGCTATGATCAATCTAATTGTCAATCATCAGATGAATGGATAAAGAACTTGTGCCATACATGTAATAAACACACACGGTGAAATAACGATATTCAATCACACAAGAAAACAGACAAAATGCTGTCATTTGCAGGAACACAAATGAACCTGGAGGACATTATGTTAAGAGAAATAAGTGAAGCATAGAAAGACAAATACCACATGGCCTAACATATGTGTGGATTCTAAGAATGGCAAACTCATACAAGGAAAACATAGAATGGTTGCTGCCAGAGGCTGGGGCTTGAAGGGGAACGAGGAGGTTTTGGTCTCAGGGTTCAAAAGTTTCAATTTTGCAAGATAAATAAGTTCTAGATATCAAAAGCCTGGTAACTATAGTTACTAAAATGTATAGTTAAAAATTACTAAAACTGGATCTCACATGTTCTTGGCACAAAGTATGGGAGCTATTGGGTTCTGTTCAGTTGGTTTATTTCATCACAATGTGTGTACAATGGTACCTCGGTTCACGAACTTAATTCCTTCCGCGATTTTGGTCGCAAACCAAATTGGATGAGAACAGTCAAATTTCCTGATAAGATCAACATTGAGCCTAACCATATACATATCACTTTGCAGACTTTGTACAATTTCTATTTGTCGATTATACCTTAATGGCTTTTTCCATCCAGGATGTATTCCAGGTTACCATGTTTCAGTGAGATTTGATGTCACTGTGTCTGTGATAGCCCCTGAGGTTTTTCTTGTCTTAGGTATTCTTGAGGGTTTTGAAGAGTACTGGACAGCTGATTTGTTGAATGACTCTCAAATTGAGTTTTCCAGATGCATTTTCAAAATTAGACTGTGGTTATGGATTTTTCATATTAAGGGATACATGATATCAACATGACTGGTTAGTGATCATGGTAACCGTGATCAGTAAGGTGGGGGTCTTCATTGTGAGGCTACTGTTTTCCCTTTCTCTTGTCTATTCCCTATAAGGCAGTCATTAAGCCAAGCTCACACCCAAGGGGGTGGGGAATAGGTTTAAGCTCTGCTTCCTGGATAGAAGAGTATCAAAATATTTATAAACATATGTTAAAGCCAACATATTACTTGGTAAATATTTAGGAGAGATACTTTGAGGCTGCATTTCTTTCTTTGTTGTTGTTAATTTCTTTTATTGGTACATTTTAGGTATACAACACAATTACATTTCTCATTG
>NW_004624883.1:1031103-1044401 GCF_000247695.1 Heterocephalus glaber
CCAAGATGCATTATGTAAAGGTACAATTCCCAATGAGAAATGTAATTGTGTTGTATACCTACAATGTACCAATAAAAGAATTTAATAAAGAAATATTAATTCAAAACAAACAAAAAAGAGCAGTTGTAAACTGCTAGACTTTGAGCTATCACTTTGTAAAGGAGAAACCCCAAACTAAATGCTTATCACGAGAATTACAGAACTGCCAAACTAAATTGACAGGGAAATTGTGATACCTAGAGACTTGGCCTGAAACAGGGACGAATAAGGGGGTTGGTGTAAAGGGGAAGAACTCTCAGGAAAATAGACTTTCAGCATTTATACAATAAACTATCTAATAAACTTGGCAATTGTCATAATATTTGGTTTCATTGAGAACACAGCCTGTTGGCAACAGGGAATAACTTAATCTGTTAATTAAATGCAAAATCCAGTTCTCTCAAAAACATAATAATTAGCTTTTTTTTTAACCTTAGGATATCTGCATCAGCAAATACTGGAATTTCTCAAGAAGAAAATAACGGGGTTCGCACATCTGTGGCACTCGCCACTGCTTTGCTGCTGTAACTGCAAGTTCAGCATTCAGGAGACTGGTTTTATTTTTCTTCTAGATGCTTTTCTTGCAATTAGGCCCTGCTACTACCTAGCAACAATAGATGACTCATTGAAATTCATGTAATTTAAACTCTAAAAGATTCGTATACTATATTAAGAGCGAATTATGCTTTTGTGAATTTCTATTGCTTTAAATCCATCCAACCCCACCTCCTCCAAATGAATTTCAGCACTTTGAGAGTTAGATCAATTGATTATAGATAATTGCCTAGAACAAGATGGAAAGGATGCCCAGTTAAGTGCCAGGTGATCAGACAAACCTAGCCCGCCACTTCCTTAGCTGTAGCATTGCAGGGCAGTTCCCTAACGTCTCAAAGCCTTGCTCCTTGGTCTGGAGTGAATTAGTTGTTCCCATCATAGTGCCATTGTCATAAAGATTATGCAAGACAGTATGAATGAGGGGCTCGGCCCAAAGCCTTCCACACGCTCCCTGTGGTAGGCTGTCTCGGAACCACGGAATTACCTGTCGTTTCCCGCGAGACCAGGTCTCTTGGGCCTCTGGGGCCTATGGTCCCCTTCACTCATCAGAAACACAATCTGCCATGCCCATTGTCTGCTCTCAGCTCATTCCTCTGTGTTTTCTAGGTGTTCACGCAAACATGACTTCATAGCAAGTCTCGCTTAGTGTTAATTATGTTAAGTCTGATTGTTGTTATGTTCAAAGTATGTACATGAAGTTAAAGATGCATAACAATGTACAGGTGAAATCATACAATGTCTTGAAATACTTCAGGAAAATGTAGTGGTAAAGGAATAAATGAAATGTGGTTAGCATGATGTTGATAACTATTGAAGCTGGGATATATGAGTTTAATATACAATTCTCTTTACTTTTGGAGACATTTGAAATTTTCCATAATAAAAAGCCAACTGTTAAAAAAAAACTCTTCTATGTCCAGGCTCCAATAATAACAAAGTCTTCTTGCAATACTGTTACCGTGTCGATTTAGATTTAGGTGCCCCTCCTGGATTACTCCTTAACAGCACCATTATATCACCCTTTAATTCTTTTCCAAACTGCTTCCTGAACAGTCTCCACTCTTAGATCCTAAACTCCTTGAAAGTAGGGACCTGTGTATTATTTATGTATGTATAACTGCACCTAAACCAAAGCATACAGATGATATAAGAAAAGCATATAAGATGATCACTGAAAAAATACTGAGTTCAATATTTTTTTTCCTGAATGCCTTTTTCTTATTTTGAAGGCGTCTCTGAGGAGCTTGCCAGGGACCTCCTAGGGCAATTTCAGGTGCTGAGAGCTCTCTCCTATTTCAGCCAATGGCTTTTAGAACCAATTAAAGCAGAAAGCCATTATAACACATACCTGGGCTAAGAATTGGAAACCCTGTCACTTGCTGTCTTTAATTAGAAGGAGGTGATTATTCACTTTGCTCAAATAATGCAGCATCCACTTTCTCCCAACAGTTTTCTGCTGCAACTCTGATTTAACAGACATGTGTATAACACTTCCTTAACAGTTCCTTGGCAACAACAGTGCTCTCTGAAACCATCAATTTCTAAATAAATGCAGACATTTTTGAATATAAGTTTAAGGCATATTTATGACAATTTTGGCAGAGCTGCCCCTGCCTCCCTTGCCCTTGTCTCCCTTGTCTGACACTTTTAGATTATGTGTAGAGGTAATAACATATTTAGAACATATTCTATGTTTCTGGAGATGAAAATCCTAATGTCAATGCACATTGCACTTAGTTGTCAAAACTCCATATCACAGTGGGGGTGAGGGAATTGGGTAGATGTTGGTCAAAGAACATAGGATTTCAGATAGGAAGAATAAGTTCAAGAAATTTATTGTATAACTATAGTTACTAACATTGTAATATGTATTCTTGGAAATCACCAAGACTGTAGATTTTTAAGTGTTTTTACTTAAACACTTGCGGTAGGGGGTAATATACATATTTATTAGCTCAATTTAACCATTCTGCAATGCATATATATTTCAAAACAACATGTTGTATATGACAAATATGTACAATTGTTCATCAATTAAAACAAGTATGTTAAAAATACAAGTCCATGCCTGCCTTGCAAGCGCAAGGACCCGAGTTTGATCCCCAGTACCTAAAAAAAAAAAAAAAAATACAAGTCCATAGCCCTATATTTTGCCTACTTTGAAGCACTGGGGCCATTCATCCTTATGCAATTAGATATAAGTGGGGCCCTCATTCAGACCCTATTACATTCGTACCCTGCATGCCAGTCACTGTGGTAACCATTGGGAGTGCAATGAAAGACAAACACAGAGGCATTCCTACCCTCGTGGAGTTCCTTTTCCAAGTTCCACCTGATCTCATTTCAGAGATGCAAAGTGTGAGCATTAAAGTTCTCACTGGGAGCTACTAATTCACTCAGGCACTGTGCACCTCTCCTCTGGCTCCACTCTCTCTCCTGTTGTTCTCCCTGGAAACTGCTCCTCTCAAATATTTCCTTCTACCAGAACTCTTGTTTTTTTATTAGTAATATCTGCAGTAATGCAGTTTACAAGCACCTTGGGGAGTGGGTACATGTACATGACACAGCTTGTTGCTTTTTTTAAATCCTCTTCTTTAAATCTCCTTTCCCCATTTTCATTCTTGTTGATATTATGAATCTTATCTCAAGTTTAGGATATATCCTGTTTACATTCACTGAGATTACTAGGTTCCTGTATGTGGCATGTCTGTATTCTGCTTAACCCCACACCCCTTTCCATTTGCAAGAGACCTATCCTCTTGTCTTCTATCCATCCTTTTCTGGGCTCTTTGTATGTTGCCTTACTCAAATGAGAGATATTATATAGTATTTAAACTTGTGTATCTGATCAACATTTTATTTTCCAGGTGCATCCATTTTCTTACAAATGTCTCAAATTTGTCTTTCTTTATAGCTGAGTAGTATTCCATTCTGTACAGATACTACATTTTCTTTATCCAGTCTTCTATTGATAGGTATACAGGTTGCTTCCAGGATTAAGCTATTATGAATTATGCTGGTATAACCATTGGTATGCATGTGTTGCTATAGTATGATGTCTTTAGCTCTTTGGGGAAGATGCGTAGAATGGGGATAGCTGGGTCATATGGAATTTGTAATTTTAGCTCTTTAATGAATTTTCATAATGGTTGTACTAGTTTATATATTCCCACCAACAATGTAGGAAGGTTCCTTTTTTCACTGAAACCATGATAGCTTTTGTTATATTTTGATTTCTTGATGATTGCTATTCTTTCTGGCATAAGATGAAATGCTAGCTTTGTTTTAATTTGCATTTCTCTAATGACCAGGGATGTTGAACATTTTTTCAGATATTTGTTGGCTATTTTCATTTCTTCCTCTGAGAAGTGTCTGTTCATTTCACTTGCTCATTTCTTGATTGAGTCTTTTGTTTTAGGTCTAATTTTTTTGAGTTCTTTGTATAGTCTAGATATTAGTTCTCGGCTTGAGAAATAGCTGGCAAAAATGTTCCCATTCTGTAGGTTGTCTCTTCACACAGATGCCTTTGCTGTGCAGAAGCTTTTTAATTTGATGTAATCTCATTTGTTGATTCTTGCTGTTGTTTCTTGTGCAACTGTGGTTCTGTTTAGAAAATCCTTTCCTACACTTATGACTTGACATGTTTTACCTATTTTATCTTCTAGCAAAGAAATATCAGAGCTGAACCACACCCTTGAAATATGGATTTAATAGATATCTACAGAGTAATCCACCCTACTATAACAGAATATACATTCTTTTCTGCAGCACTTGGTACTTTCTCCAAAATAGAACACATACTAGTCCTCAAAGTCTGCTTAAATAACTATAAAAGAATCAAAATCAGCCTTGTGTACTCTCAGACTACTGTGTAATGAAATTAGAAATCAATGACAAAAGAAACTATGAAAAAAAGTAGAAGCACCTAGAAAATTAATAACACACTCCAAAGAACCAATGGGTCACAGAAGAAATAAAGAAATTTAAAAATTTTTGGAAGTTAATGACAATGCCTGTACAAATCACTGGAACCTCTGCCTTTACGCTTACCCTCTGCAGTCTATTTTCTTCATAGCAGCCAAAGAAATTCTGTTAGAATGTAAGCATATCCTGTCATTCTCCAATTCAGAGTGTTCTGATAGCTTTCTATCTTGCAGTAAAATTTATGTCCCTACAGGCACCTAGAAGGCCTCTACACATGGTGTCCCTTCTCCATAATCTGCCCACAGATAGCCACATGGTTTGCTACTGCCCTTCCTTAGGGTCTTTATGTAAAGGTCTTTATGTAAAAGACCTTCCCTGGCCACCCAACTGAAAGAACAGCCTTCTTCCTCACCTTCCCTATCTCTCACCTGTTTCATTTTTCACTTAAAACCTCTTATTTTTTAATGTCCTGTATATTTACTTGGTTCTTTATCCTCCCTATCGACACACTAAGAAATAAACCTTAGGAGAGTAACGGATTCTTGTCTGTTTTATCCATTATTGAATGCCCAATACATAGAACAATGTTGGGCATATGGCAGACACTCATTAGCTAGTTGGATGCTTGAATGAATGAATGAGCTCCTTCTTAGGCACAGAAAATGCAGTAATGAAGAAGATATGGTCTTTGTCCCAATAAGCTCACAGTGGAAAGAAGCAAAATGAAAAGGTTAACAGGATTTCAATCAGTAGGTTAATTGCAATATTAGGCATATATGCCAAGAAGGCTGCAGAAAAACATGGTAGGCAATAAATGCTTGCTAAAGGTTGGATGAGTGATATCCAGTTAGTTTTATCACCAACAACAGGAATATTTCATTTGAGACCCTGACACCCTCATAATGATTCTTGTCCTTTCCAGCCCCTGGGAGAGGACTGGCAGCTAAAGATACATCACTGGTATAACACTGTCTATCTTTACTCCGTGGAACATAAAGCATTGATCTTTGCTACTTGTTAAAATCACAAAATAAAGGTAAAATTAAATGGAAAGCAAAAGGCAAGAATGTGCCAGCGTAGGTAATGCTCAAGAGAATTGTAACAAGACTTGTTACTTCATATTAAGATGTAAATTGCAGTCATTTGAGTCAATACTTGCTGATTATATATTTCTTTTAGCCAAAGGTGAGTCAGTTGGAGGAGGAGAAGAGAAAATATCAAAACCGTGAATTGCTGAGATGGAACCTTTCTCCTGCTGCTAAAACTGAGCACTGATGCTGTGTCTGACAACAAAGAAATAGATTGAAAAATGAAAAAGTGAGTCAACCAATTGTTCTGTCCACATGATACATATTCTTTGACTTCTTCCCCCACTGAACTGATATTGTGTTTCTGTGGTTTGAAGGGTAGAAAATGGGCTGTGGAGGGGAGAGTATGCTGAGAGGCTTTTGCTTCTAGATCCTTAATTCTTTCCCATGACCTGACTTTTCCTGGGCAGTAGGGGATTCAGCGGCAGCACAAACTGCTCGGCCGAGATGGCAAATATGGCTTGCACAGTGGGATTTCAGATCCTCCTGTTTCACTTTCTTCACATCCTGGGGGCAATAAGTGCATCTTGATCTGTACTAGAAGCAGATGAAATCATCAGAGTGGGGAGCTTGGGGAGTTGGTACTGTGGAGGAGAGTATGCTCTCTCAACTCAGCACATGCAGAGAATAAGAAAACAAGACCAAAGCTGGACTCTCAGAAACTGTTACAGTGGAGAGGCCCATCAGGGAAAGAGAGGGAAAGAGAGAGTCAGAGAAGTTGGAAGGGTGCTGCATGTCAGTAGTTAAGGGACAAAAGGATATATGATGAAAGTCAGCAGTGTTACATGCCTCTGCAAGGTTGGATTACATGAGGACTAATCAAATTTGGAAGCAATCAAAATGGCTATCAACTGAAGAATGGATAAGCAAATATGGCAAATCCTTGCAGTGGAATATTACACAGTTTTCAAAAGGAACAAAGTACAGTTACATGCTACATTGTAGATAAACCTTGGGAATATTATGCTAAGTGAATAAAGCTCATCATAAAGGCCACACATTGCATGACTGTAGTTACATGAAATGTTTAGAACAAGCAAATCCAGAGAGACAGAAAGCAGATGAGTGGTTTCCAGGGGTTGGGGTTTGGGAGTAGTGAGGATAGACTGGTTCATCAGGACAAAACCTCCTTTTAGGGTGATGGCAATGGTTTGGAACTAAAAGTGATGGTTGTCAAATATATGAATGTACTAAATGCCACTAGACTATACAGTTTTAAATGACAATTTTGTGTTATTAAATTTCACCTCAATTTTTTTTAAAAAATAAGGCCTCTGCAGGAAAATGTATAGATCTTGACACCATAATGCTAAGTGAGATAATGCAGGGGCAGGTTAAATATTACATGGTTTCTCTTATATGAGAAACCCAAAATATAAGTAATTAAAAGAGCAAAATAAAAGGGACATGGGAGGAAACAGGGAGGTCGACTCTGTGGAGATGGGAAGGGGAAGGGGAAGTAAAAATGACTAAGGTGTGATATGCATATGTACCACCTCCCAGGATGAATGTAATTATTATATATCACAAACATAAGGCAAAGAGAGAAGAGGCACATTCTGGTCAGCCTAGTCATGCCTGGGGCTTGAGAAAGGCCATACGAAGAACAGAAGCCTGGGAGCAGAGTTGGAAGGTACAAAGAGGGTGGGGTTTATTCAGTATGTGATTGGCAAGACGTAAGCCTCTGTCTTGGCCAAGGAGAAGAAGCCAGCCTCTGGAGGACCTGCCTTCTACAGTATCTGTACTTGTTTCTATAAGTCAGGAAGGGGGGAATGATTAAAGTTGGCTACTTGAAATAGCCCCATGTGACTACTGGAAATTGACTGACTTCCCTTCCTATAACCCTTTAATGAGGGAACAAAGACGGGTCTCAAGAGTCTTTCCTTTTTATTTATTTCAATTGTCTATATTGGGCTCATGGTTTTTTCTATTAAATCCTCACCCTCTTATATACATGAATCTAGATTTTTAAATCCATTTGTGCAGTGAATAAATATAATTGTAATGATAAAATAATGGTAAATCCAGTGAGCTCTCCACTTCTAATGATCTTAAAGTACAGTGTCTGAGCATCCAAAGTTCAGTGCCTTAGAGAGTTAATTAAGTCAAGTTAATTGGAAAAGCTCTAATCTCCAGATAGGTAAGATGGTTGATTATCTTGTTTATGCTTAAACAGAGTTACAGAGGTCATTACAATACTTCTTAGAACATTATTGATTGATATATAATTTCTTAGTTAATTTTGATTGACTATCTCATGCTGCTTGAATTCGCCCTCTCTGGAATGTCCGCAGCACAATTGATCCATTGAAACTGTGGTGATTTAACAAATGATTTATATGTATAATCTAGGTTTAACATACTAAAACTCCTGACATTTGGCATTTACTGACATGCTCCATGAACCAGCACTTGCACACATTCAGAACATGGCAAGAATGATGGAACAAGTGTGCTTGAAGTGAGGATTTTGAGGCAGATTCGTGGTAATGTGTCTTTTACTGTAATTAAAAAGAATTTAATCACACACCATATTTTCTGATCACATCTCATATGGTATGCTGCCTAGAGCCAAACTGGAAGAATGCAAGTTTGGGAGAATAGTGGGAGTACCAATAGTTGGTTTGGACAGGATTTTTAGTCCCGTTTCATTTCCAAGTTTGCTCCTACTTCCAAGCTACTTCAAGTAAACATAAAGCTCCATGTGAAAGCCATGTGCTTGCTTGGCAAATACAACTTCCAGCAAAGTCTTCTACCCCCTTCTTCCAACCAGTTTACAATCTTCTCACCCTCTCTATATACGAATGCTGGAGCCGCTTCTGTCTGCTCTGTAGAAGGCAGTCATTTCTGGGCAGGCTGTTTTGTCACTGGAAGGTGCAGTTCTCGAAAAAAGAGAGAATATCTTGATGAGAGATTGTATAAAGGATTTCTAGTTTCAGTAAGAGTTCAAACTAACATGGTCTTTTGGGTGCATCTGGCACTCATATAGATTCGATCTCATTTTGGAGTGCTCATCTCCACATTTGAAGGTTACCTTTACCAAATGCCTGCTGTTCTGACCATTTTAGAAGCATAAAAGATGGAGCTCAAAGGATCAAACTAAAAAGAATGGAGAAAATTGACAATAATACATAAAGCAGCTGTGTTTAAAAGAAACCTTCCAATATTCCCCACCTCGCCACTGGCACAGCTGTAGGAGAAACTGCTGTAAATGAACATGTTTTACATTTGGACAGTATAATGACTATTCCCATAATACTTAGGCAATTAGCTAAGCATTGGTGTTTTGCACAGAATTTTGTTCTTGTTATAATCATTTCTTACATGTTTATATCACTTTAAATACAACATTCTTTGATGTATATCCTCTCACTTTAACGAGTTACCCAACAGTTTGTCTGTAGCAGGCTTTTGATGCACTCTATACCTGATCTCATTTAGTACTCACAACCCCCGCCCCCCCCGCCATGCAGTTAGGCCTGTTGTCTCTGTGTGGAAGAGCAGGCAGGCTGGTTTGGCTTGGCAGCTTGTGCCTGCTGACACAACTTCTTAGCAAGTTAGGAAATAGAACCTGGCTTTACCTCCTAGCCAGGTGGCCTAGGACCCAGGCTCTTTACCCTAGTACCCTCTGGCTTCCGAAACTTACCTTGTATTTCTGGCTGTTTTACCTTTGCCTCTTAATAACATATTTTTGAAAGCTTTATTGCTAATCACTACAGAGAAATAGCCATAGGAGAAAGCAGTGTCGAACAGTGATAATCATAGCAATAACAATAATGGCAGTGGTTGAAAGTATTTATTGAGCTAAAATGACCATATCTGGCACTGATCGGGGAGCTTCAGGCTTTTTATCTCATTGCATCCCTACATCATGTTGCGTTTGAACCTTCCTCAGTCCTGGGAGGCTGGCAGAACTAGCAACTATAGATAAGACTGCAAGACTCCTTGGAGTTAAAGGTATGTCTAAGGTCACACTACTAACAGGACAAATACTAGAGTCCAGTCATTAGTTTTCCTGTCAGATGCTCTTACTCTCTCTACTACACCTCACAAATACCAATGTCTGACCACTGTGTATCCCAAATGATGCTCTTTGCGTTTGTTTTACCAATTTATTTCCATAGCACTCACTGATACTGCAGTAAAATTAATGGTTGTGTCCCTCTTTACTGCACTTGTATTCAAATTACTTTATGCCCCAAGGATAGGCCAGTGACAGCTTCTCTGTGTTCTTTTTCATTTCATCTCATTCCTCACAACAAATTGAACTTCTGATGTGGAGAGATAAGATTCTGACTCACTGAGCTGCAAGGCAAGAATGACTCAGTGGAATGAATGTGTTCTCAAGGAAGTGGAGAGAAGTGATCTTAGGGAAAAAACGAGTTTGTACTGTGACAATGATGCCTGTCTCCAGGATGAGTCACCACATCAACACCTCAAAGCATTGTAGTCCATTTTGTTCCAAGCTTTGAGAAGCAGTTAGCCACCTTGCTTGCCCAACAGTCGATTCAGTTATGTTTGTGGATAGTTTTCTAAATGTTCAACCTTGACAGTTTTCTGACTTACAGCATAACTTTGTGGGAGAATGACCTTTTGGACAGGAGCAACAGAGAAAGTAATTACTCTCCTGAATGAAAGTCAGTATTCATAAGTATTTCCTACCTAATTTATGGCTTCCAATGGGTTTATTCCATTTGGCTCAAAAAAAAAAAAATGCACTGATCTCCTAGAAGGAGAGCTCCATGCTAAGAGTGGAGGAGAGGAAAGCTGAGTAAAGACAGGGATGATTCCTCTTCATAGGGAGCTTGGGTCCAGGTGGGGAAGTTAAGTCAGTCACAATTGCAAATCCACACAGAGTGAAGTCAACAAGGCCTGACACTATGAGCAATGGCTGAGCTATGGAAACCTAGGATATAGAATAAAGTGTATTTGCCTTTATGGGAATTTGGAAGTGGAATTGATGATCAAATGATCAAAAAAGGCTTTGTAGAGGAAGTGCCACTTGAGCCATGAATGAAGAAAGGGTACAATTGCCAGAGACTGAGAATGGAAGAAATAGCATCCCAGGAGAGAGTACAGCGTGTGGGAAGTCACAGAGGCATGAATGTGCATGTTGAAATCTAGAACCTGAGTCTGGTGGCCCATGCCTGTAATCCTACCACCCTGGGAGACTGAGGCAGGAAGATTGTAAATTTGAGCTCATCCTTGGCAATTTAGTGACTTAGCAAGACTCTGGCCCCAAATAAACAATAAAACAGGGCTGAGGATATAGCTCAGTGTGAAGGTCCTAGATTCAAACTCCAGTACTACAAGAAAAAAAAATTAGACCATTTTGAATTCCATGCTCTATTCTATAGGAGGCATTGCAGGTTTGGAGGAAGTGGATAGATGTGATCTATCTAGGTGTAAAAGAAGAAAATGTAGTGAAATGGAAGGATGGGTTTTGGGCTGGGTAGGCTGGTTGTAATGACAAGGTTATGAGATGATGAATATCAGTGATGCTGGAAGTGAAGGCATGAATGCCATTTTTTCAGTGTTTTCCCACTGAAGAGGGAGAAATTGATCATTTGGATGTGGGAGTCATACAGAAAGACACGCTTGGAATGGTTTTTAAGTTTGGGGCTTTGGAGACTGTTCAGTGGCTCACTCTCACCAACACTAACAATAGTGACAAGTAGAAGGGAATATTAACTTCATCCTAACTCCATTCTAGGTAGATTAATTTGTGTAATTGCTACAACAAACTTTATGTCTGTTATCAATTCCACTTTAAACACAAAATATTTGATACAAAGACAGGTACAATTATCTGTCCAAATTCACACAGCTAATTTTGTAGTTAGGTTGGAATTAGAATCCAGTAACTGTGGTTCTTGAAATCCATGATTTTTCACCGCAGCCAGTGGGACCTGGGTGTACCTAGGACCACACAGTCTTGCAAGTACTTAATATGTTGTCAAAAATTATTGTCAGTGCAAGTACAAAATAATACTTCATAATTATTTTAGCTTATATATTTTTATAGCTAGTCATATAGAACTGTCTCTGTATGTTCATTGCCCATTTAAAATGTATACTTGCTTGTATTATTTGATCATTTTCTTACTAGGATTTGTTCAATATTGTAAAGCTATTTATATACAAAAAATATTACATTTTTAGCATATGTTGATTTATATCAAGTTGACACATAAAATTGCCAATATTTGACCATTTTTTACCTACACAGAGGACAATTTTATGTGGCTCAAACTAATGTATTCATTTCTTTAGTCATAATGATAACTGATCCTTATTTAATATTTAATATGTGTGAGGCTCTGTTATGTTTACATGAATTACATTATTTAATTCTTATAACTACTCTAGGCTATGTCAGCTATCATCTCCACTCTACACATGAGAACTGAGAGACAGAGAAGTTCAGGAGCTTGCTAAACTTCAGGAAGCTGGCGGTAGGTGTTTAGGGAAGAAATATCAGGACTCAAATGTGGTCTTTCTAACTGAGAAGCACATGATTTTAACCATTGAACTATATCATCTTACATACTTGTTTTTCCAGTATTGTTTTTAGACATAAGTTTCTCAAAATTCTTTGTAGAATTTTAATTGGGATTACATTAAATTTATAGATTAGTACATGGAGAATTGATATCTTTACACTACTGAGTCTTCCAGTTTAAAAGCAAAGATACATTTATCCATTAAATCAAGAATTCTTTTTATCTCCTTTAAACAGTTTTATAGATTTTTTCATAGGATTATTCAAGATAATAATTCCAAGGATTTATGAAAGGTTACCCTTTGCATTTTTATCCTTTCTGTGGCTAATGTGATACTTTTCTCTCCCATCATATGATCTAAATGGTTATTATTTGTATATGGAAAACCTATTGATTTGAGTACATTAATTTTGTGGTTATTCATTTCACTGAAATCCAAATATCTCTGGAATGGTTTTCTTTTATCCTTTCTCACCTGTATGAGTACATTCTTTTCTCTCTGGCTTGCTTGCCTCCTGGCTTGTCCCCCTAAAATCTGTCAGGGCAGCTTGCTGCCACAGTGAGCTTTCAAAGTAAAAAATCTCATGCTTGCTTTTTTGTAAATTCTTAAGTAGGTTAATCACTTCCTTCAGAAGACATTTATGCCCCTCCTGGGTCCTGAGTCTCATGGAACACGCCAAATCAGCCCGCTGCTGACAGGCAGGTCTGTGCACGCCCTACCAAGGTCCTGAGTCACATGGAAGAAGACACCGAATCACCCCGCTGCAGACAGGAAGCCACCTGGTTCCACACCACAAAGACGCAGAGGACACCAGACCACCAGATCAAGGTACTGAGTCCCGCTATTCCTGGCCCAGAGGTAGGGGCTTCTGAGCCGCCGACCCACTGCTCCTGGTCCAGAGGAAGGGGCTTCCTGGCCACCATCCCTCCCGCTGCTCCCAGCCCACAGGAAAGGGCTTTTGGGTCACTATCCCTACCGCTGGTCCCGGCCCCTTGTCCCACCTCTCCCAGCTCAGAGGAGGTAATCCGTGCAGGTGACAACAGCCCCCCACCCCAGTCGAAATGAGAAAACACGTAAATAAGTCTCAAAACCAGACTTCCAGGTCACCTACAGCAACCCCAAAGGGAAATGAGATGGAACACTCTGATACGCAACCACCTGGACCCACTGAACTGGGAACAAAAGGGG
>NW_004624883.1:1049146-1067155 GCF_000247695.1 Heterocephalus glaber
AAAAGGGGCAAAGGGGAAGGAAGTGGGAGGGCTAGGGGAAAGGATAGAAGGGAATGGGATTAATATGAGAGAATGGAAAAATAGGAACAAAATCTTTATGCCCCTCCCAAAGGGTCCAAGTCTCCTTGTGGCCTGACCCGGGCCCACATATCTTTCAAAGACTATCTTTAGCTACTAACCACACAGTTCCACGTTCGTTTTTCCCGTGATGCAGTGGGAACTCATATGCCTCAGCACGTATCACACCCTTTGAATACAGTGGTTTTCCTCCATACTCCACTTCCACCTGGTGAGCCGCCCTTTAGGTTTTGCTTCTCAGCTTTTCTCTGAAACCTTCTTTGAGTGTACCAATTAGATTCTCTATGCCATTCACTGTGTTTCTGCACTGTGCCATTTACATAGCCCTGTTGTTGTACTTACCGTGTAGAACTGGCATTGTTTTTCCTCCATGGACTTGTGATGAAAATGAACTTCAGAACTAGATCAGCCCAGATTCCCGGCCCATACAGCCACTTACTCTCTGTGATACCTGAGGGAGTGTGCACAAGCCCTTGTGGGGAGTAATGATCAGCTCCCATGGCAGTTGTGAGGGTTACTTAGGGCAATGGGGCAAAGCATGTGGCCCAGAGTTGATGTCCAATATTTTTAAATTAACAATGCAGTAGATGAGAAGAAGACAGACTAACCAGATGATGTGGGTTTTAGCAATGGGGAAGGTGGCTGAGGAAAATTTAGGAAAGTTATGCCGGGGAGCAAGAAAGAGGTATCTTGTGCACATATCTTGATACGAGAAGGCTGTGGGAAAGTGAGAAGCCTCCACTGAAGAATATAGATATATATTTAGTTTAGGGCAATAGCAGCTCCACGGGGAATACATAAAGTTTCTGCTGTGAGTTACAGGTGATATTGCACATGAGAACCCTCAACTTTCCTATCCCAAGAAAACAGTTGGCCTAACAGACTAGGAAAAATGGAGTTGATGTTGGTGAGTGGTGAGAGGGAGGCCAGGTGTGGAGTCATCACCAGTGTTAGGCACTTTTGGGAAAAGAGTCTTGTTTCACTAGCTGTGCAGGGTTATTTGATAATATAAAGGCCTCAAACTTCCCAAGGACTCCTTCTGAAGCATGTATCAAAACTGAATTCCAAATATTGCCTCACAATATGATTTCCCCTAGACCCTTCTTCTGATAACCTTGTTTCCAACTCCAGTAAATGATGTTCCTCTAATTCCTTGGGACCACTTTTTCTTGGAAGAATCTCTATGGCTTTGGTCTCTCAGTAGCTGCTCTGCAATAAGGATGGGCAAAGAGCTCCATTGTCTTCTGTTACGATCTCCAGCCATCATTGCTGGCCCCTTTGCTTCCATGTGTCTTCCTGGGAAGACCTTTCTGAAGGTCTGGCTGGTATCACAATTCTGGTAGAATACATGTCCTAGTGCTCTTGTGCTGTGATGTCTGGATACCTTGGTATATTGACTGTTTCCTTTTTTTTCTGTTCAAATCTCTGCTCTGCTAAAGAAAGAGATGAGAGAGAGGGTGGGTGAAAGGGAGGGGTGGAAAAAGGAGAGTAGAGGGGAGGAGAGGATAAAGAATTTACTGTATCTTTTAAAAGAGAGATCAGCCAATAAAAATATAGATGTTGGGTCATATGTACCCATTCTCCATGATGAATGTATGCATTATGTATTGCAAACATATACTAATGAGAAAATAAAAATATAGATGTTGGAAATAGATCTAGGTATAATCTAAGCTTCACCACATTTTAGGGCATTTAAACTTTCTTAGCTTTAGTTCCTTCATCTGTAACATGAACATGATACCATTTCATGTGGATGACCAAGAAACTATATATATATATATATATGGTATTCTCCCTGTCTTGTTATAAAGAAAAATTTTAAAAGCAAAACCTGGCCATAAATTGTCTGGTTAGAAGTACAGAAGGTTCAGAATTGACTCTGACCAGAGCTGGAGTCCTGGTTTATGTAACACTGAGAAAGTCACATTGAATATCTGAGCCTTAGTGATGTACTGAGTGTTAAACTTCTTAAATTAATTTGAGTGAATGTAAAGTACATATGAAGTGCCTAGTGTAGTTTCTGAAACATAATAGACTGTATTAGTCAGGGTTCTCCAGAGAAATCCAACCAATTATATAAAAGGCGATTTATTGTGAGGAATTGGCTCACATGGTTGTGGCAGCTCAGAAGAACCACAGTGTGCTGTCAGCAAGCTGGAGACCTGGTAAAGCCCATGACATCACTCCAGCCTAGGTCCTCAGGCCTCAGAACCAGAAAGGCCGATGGTGTGAATCCTGCACCAGAAGCAGGAGAAGATGAGATGCTTCAGCTCAAGTGGTGAGGCATAAAAAAAGGAGCAAAATTTTCCTTCTGCTGTGTTTGGTTCCACTCATACTCCCAATGCATTGGATGATGCCTACCCAGACTGGGGGGGGGTCATTTGCTTTACTGAGCCCCCTGTTCAAATGCTAATCTCCTTCAGCAACACTCTGGCAAACACACTCAGAAATATGTTTAATATAAGCACTTCACAGCCTGGGAAATTGTCACGTAAACTTATCATCATATAGGCCCTTAAATGTAATTATTATTACCACCATCTTCTTCACCCTGGCCATTGTCATCATCATTGATGACGCATGCGGGAGATTGTGATTTGGGGACCATACAGTGGACACATTTCTTTTTCTAGTTTTGGTGTTGAAAACAGCAACATCTATTTGATGCTTACTCTATTCAGGCATCGATCTTCTGTTTGTTATCCCAGTTCTTGCTTAAATGTTGAATAGACTTGAGTAGTGAGAAATTATGCAGTGGTGCTGGTTGGTATATATAGTCATCACATGTTAGGATACACAGCATATGATATTAGCAAGTCCCTAGAAGTTCGTTGTCTTCCAACATAGGAACACCCCCAGAATCACTAGGAAATGTAGAAGACTTATAGTTCCTAAAGCAGGTGCTATGTATTTTCCATTCCTATGTTAAGGCGTCTTCCCTTATGTTTTATCAGCAGATGTGTGAAGTAGGTTGTTGAAAGAAGAGAGCTTGTGGAGCTCAGTCTCCTCTCTCTTTGTCATTCAAAAAATGATTCAACTTTCCATTTTGAGAATATCTGAGGGCCATTTTTAGAAATTATGACTCATTTTTCTGTTTTTGTGTTAATTCTTAGAGTTAAAATCTCACACAAATGGGATTTTTTATATATGTTTTCTTAATAGTAAAACTGACTGAAACTCTGAAAAATCAAAGACCTTTGTGAAGGTATCACCTAAAAATGGGGAAAAAAAGAAACCTTTTATAGAAAAAGAAATTCTTTTATAGTTAATAGCAATCTACTGTCACCTGAGAATGCCAATGGGGTTAAAGTATTATCTCAGGTATTTAAAAAATAAATAGGCTTTAATTTTTTACATCCTGGGCTGTTAACAAAAGAACAATGGCAAGGCATATTTCAGTAGGCAGACATGCACATTCACCTGGGACCAATTAAATATTTTTGCCTTCATCTTAATCTGAACAGTGGGACTCTTCTCTTTATAGTAGACCTACATTTTCCTGTTTTGAAGGGTTTTTCCTTAAATGTTATTTCTAAATAGCCCAATTCACTGGTATTTTTGGAGATTTAAATAAAAAAGGACTGGTTTTAATGGTAGTTATAAAATATCACACTGGATCGATTTTATAGATTACAAATGGCATTCATACATTATACTATTTGATCCTCACAATAGATAGTCTTGCAAGCTATGGTGTCCAGGCTACATTCCCATTTTAAAGGTGAGAATACTGAGTCTTATAACAGTTTAGGATCACATATTGGCAGTGAAGACAAACTTGAACCCAGATATCTGACTGTCTAATCCCAAGCTCTTCCAAATATACTGCTCTGCTTGTTGGATATTTTCTGCTTCCTTTTCGTTCCTTTCAAATTGCATGATTAACTTGATTAGTTTCTAGTGCCTGATGTAACAGATGACCACAAACTTGCTGGCTTCAAATGGCAGGAATTTATTCTCTCACAGTTCTGGAAACCAGAGGTCCAGAATCAAGGTGTGAGCAGGTCCTTGTTTCCTTCTTAGGATGCCAGGGAAGAACAGTTCTTTGGCTCTTCCTAGATTCTGGTCATTCCCGGCAACCTTTGGTGTCCTTTGGCTTCCAGTTGCATCACTCCAATCTTTGTCTCCACTGTCCCATGCTATCCTCCCCATGTGTCTCTGTGTCTATGTCCACATTTTCCCTTTTCTCATAAAAACAATAGTTAGATTAGACCAGTGCCCATTCTACTCCAGTAGGACCTTACCTTTACTAATTATATCCACAATGACCTTACTTCCAAATAAGGTGGGATTCTTAGCTACTGGAGGCTACCATTCCAACATACCTTTTTAGGAGATACAGTTCAACCCCTAACAGTAATGGATCACGGTTTTCTTTTTTTCTACAGCAAAATTTGATAAACTGCACTAAAAAGCACGACATGTTGTCTTACTAAGAATAGATAGACAGATAGATAGATAGATAGATAGATAGATAGATAGATAGATAGATGATAGATAGAGATACTGGCAAAGGCATCTAAGATAGTGGCATGCTGTATGGTGACTTGAATCTATATCACAAGTGACTGATGTATTGGTACTTTCAGTGCACTTTTAAGGTATTTTCTTGTGTGTCCTATTTTGCCCATAACTAATCTTATCTTTGATACCAAAATCTCTTACTTCTCAAGAAAAAGGAAAATGTTCGGAAACCGTCTTCAGGAATATGCTTGAATCTTTCATAACATGAACCTGGATACCGTGAGCCCTGGAATTCGATCCATGTTTGAACTGCAGTTCTGAGGATCAGTTGCTTTTGGATTAGAGGAGTCATCAGGAGGTATTACTTTCCAATGTGGACAAGAATATAAGGGGAGTTACGGTGGATGGCTTCAGTCAGCGCATGCACTGTCATACAAATACCCACATTCATGACAATGGTTCTTGCAGAAGCCTTCAAAATAGGCAGTGGGGCTCATTGCAACGAACATTTATTGAGTAGTTACCTTGCCCTAGTCCTTTGTTTTGGTGGACACAGAGAGGAATGAATCAAGGTCCTCACCCTCTAGAGAATGTAGTCTAGTTGTTCAATTAAAAATCGCTGGAAATCTACTTTGTACCAAGTATTGTAAAGATCCTGGTGATGTATGGTGATGTGAAAGGGATCAAGAAGAGAAACAGATTGAGGGAAGAAAACCTCACATGAATGTGGCTCAGTTTCTAGCCGTTGAGGTAGGCAAGTAGGAAGCCTTATATAATTAAGGAGGATCGGGCCTGTGGGAAGACAGGAGAGGTGCACCTACAATAACCTGGGACTTCAGGCAGGGCCACTCCACTGCACAGTTCTACGGGACATCAGTTGCATAACCTGTAATATGAAGCTCTTGTTTCTGGGGGAAATCCTGACTTAGTTGATCAAATGAAAAGTGAGTCAGCCAATAAAAATTGGAGAAGAACAGATCCACCACCGGTCCGTACCCTTCTGTAAATTAGGCAGTGTACCCTTCCCTAGGTGTGTGCAGCCTTGCAAATGGAATAGAAGTGTGGACCTCATTCTGCCAGTGGTTGGGGGAGGATTGCACTGATGATACTGCACAGAGTAGTAACATTAGAAAGGTTGCCTTGGCAGCAATACAAAGAGGAATGGAAGGGGGAGAGTGTGGAGGCAGTGAAGCCGATAGAAACTAATTACCAAGGTATGGGAGAGGGGGATACCATCATTTCCAACCAGGCTGGTAGCTTGATCTTCCCACTTATGATCTGGACCTGCTACGACCTATTTTCCACCCCACTGATAAAATCAGTGTTTTAAAGCATAAGACAAATCATTTCACTCTCCTGTTTCTCACCTGTCAGTGGCTTCTTTGTGTCTCCTCACATGGCTGACCTTGGTGTCCAAGGCTTGGAGATGGTCCAGCATCCCTCTTTAAGTTCATCTCATCCCAGTCTTCTCTTTTGCTTTCTGCTCTCCAGAAAAACTGCCTTCATTTTGGAATCTGAAACACAAAAAGCTCTTATTTGCTTTAAGACCTTTTCACTGCCTGTTCCTTCTGCTTGGGAAACCTTTTCCCCAGATTGTGCAATTGTTCTAATCTTATAGATCTCAAATAAAATATAATTTATGTAGAGAGATATTTACCACTGTATCTAAATCATCCTCCCTATTGCCCTATGTCCTCATCTTATATGATGGATGTTGCTGATTGTTTATAAGACATAAATCCTTCCTTCCTTCCCCCTTTCAACCCTTTGTCTTAAAAGAAGTTAATGTTGCCACTGTTCCAGGAATGGTCATGCTTGGTCTATTTCGCATGGGAATGGTTGGGGGATAGGCATGGAACCCAACTCTAGAGAATTCATTCCTTCACTCAACAGATATTTTCTGCCAACTTTTTGTCTTAGCCTGCACTACTTTAACAAGACACCAAAAACAATAAAAAGTTTTTTTCTCGTGGTTTTGGTGGCTGGAAGTCCAAAATCAAGGCCCAAGTCAGGGCCCAGTCTCTGCTTCCAGGATGGCGCCTTGAATGCTGCATCTTGCAGTGGAAATGCAATGCAGTGTCCTTATGTGGCAAGAGATCGAAGGGCAAAAGCGGCAAACTCCCTGCATTAAGCCCTTTTATAAGGCCACATAATCCCATTCACAAGGAAAGAATCCTCTTGATCTAATCACCTCTTAAAGGTTCCACCTCTTAATACTATTACATTGTCAATGCTTGAATTTTAGAGGGCACATATTCAAATCACATCACTTTCTACACACCAGCCATTGTTCTATGTCCTGTTGATATAGCAATGAATAAAACAAATAAAAATATTTTCCCTCATGAAGTTTACATTCTAGTAGGGAAAACAGTGTAGAAGCTAGCATAAAAATGGGGAGGGTAGCTAGATTGTTGCAATAATCTAGGCAAGAGATGATGACTACAATGACAAAGAAGTTATAAATTGTAAGATTCTGCACATAATTTGAAGGCATAGTTGATAAAATACCCTGGTGAATTACATATGAATTATAAGCAAAAGAAAGATAAAGCATGGACAATATGAAAACTATTTGTAGTGAAAAACCGAAAGAATGGTGTTGTTGTTAACTAGATAGATGGCTGGATTAACTGGAATTTCAGAGAGGGTGAAGCAGGACGCTTAGGTATTTGATTTGGGCCATTTTAGTTTGATATGCTTAATAGACATAGATAGAGAGACATCAAATAGGCAGCTAGTTATAGAGGTTCCAGGGAGAGGTCTATATTAGAGGTATAAATTTGAGATCCATAAGTTTATAGATGATGATTTAAGTATTGAGATTGGAAGATATGACCATTAGACTATCTGTAGAGGGAGAGAAGAAGGAGAAGGAAACGGAGAAGTAGAAGAAGAAGAGGAGGAGCAGGAAAAGGAGGAGGAGGAAGAGGAAGAGGAGCAGGAGGAGGAGGAGAGGGGGAGGGGGAGGAAAGAGAAGAAGAAATAAGAATTTAAGCTCAGATATTGAAGAAATGAGAAGCAGCAAAGGAATCAGCAGGAGTGGTCACAAAGGTGGAAAGAAATCTCTGAAAATATGGTTTCATGCAATTCAAATGGAGAATGTGTTTTCAGGAGAGTAGAGTATTAACAGGCCAAGCAAAGTGAGTACTAGATTTAGTCACATGGAGACTATGAGGTATTTAGGTCCTAGGCAGTGTGAGTCTGCTTGGAATGGATGGAAAAGAGAACTAGAGAGAAGAAATTGAAGACCATGAACACTGGCTTCTCTTTCAGGAGTTTTGCTATAAATGGAAGGATAGAAATTGGATAGTAACTGGAGGAGGCAATAAGAGTGCAAAGATTTATTTCACTTAATCTTTTCATGATGAGAGAAATGGTAGCATATTTATGTGGTCATGAGGATGATCCATGACAGAAGGAAAACTTAATGCAAGAGAGAGAGAGAGAGACAGACACACACACACACACACACACACACACACACACACACAGAGAGAGAGAGAGAGAGAGACAGAGAGAGACAGAGAGAGAGAGAGACAGAGAGGTTGGTTGTTGGTTCATGAAATATCATGATCTGCTATCTAATCTGGAGACCCTGGAAAGCCAATAGTGTAAACAATCTTGGTGCAAAGGCCTTAGCACCCAGGTTCTGCTGGTGCAAGTTCTATAGTCTGAAGGGCCAAGAACCAGGATATTCTTCACTAAGTCCACTGATTAAAATGCTAAGCTCTTCCAGAAATGTCTTCACAGAAGTATCCAGAAATAATGTTGAATCTTCTAGCTGGATCTCCCTTAGCCCAGTCAGGTTAACACATAATATTGGCCATCATAGAAGGTATAAAGAAATGTTGCAGGAGAGTGAAAGAGAGATTGGACAAATGAAACAAGATTGAAAGGCAGCTTAATAGTTCACCTGAGGCAATTGCCCTTGATTTCAGTGAGACCAGTCCTTATGGGTGTCAGATTTCACCAGGCACATTTAGCTACAAGAGAGACCTGAGCAGGAGAAGGATGTAATAAGACATGAAGTGAAGCCTGCTGTGGAATTGCTGGGAAACTTTCCAATGGTTTGACTTGGAGTGGATACAGATCACGCGGGAATGGAAGCTTTTATGATTTGAGGGGAATACTCCCTGAGAAAAGCAACTCAAATTAGCAAATGTAAAGTTCTGTATTCAACTTTATATTTAAAATGAGACATGAAATCACAAGTGATGACTTTTAAAAATCTGCTCTCACAAGTCCAGCAACACAGCACATTGTTTTTATTAACTGCCTGGTGGATTTTTATGTGTTCTTTGTTTTTTCACCTAGACTTTTTGACTGATGTTCTTTGATCACCTTTTTTAATAACAATGCTTTTGTAATATTTTCTACAGAATGATAAATTAGTCTTCCCACTAAGATATTTGATTAAAATTTGGGAAACATTACTCTCAGTATCTCAACTTGATATAAGTAATATCAGATTTTTAGGATTGTTGTCAAATTTGGGAAAAACCTTTACCAAATTTGTTTCACATATGATTTTTAAAAAGGCTTTTTCAGTTTTCTTATGTAGAGACCACTCTTTGAATTGATAGCACCCATAAACTACTTTGAGGAATGACCTCCGAGTAGCGGCAAATTCAGTTTTATATCAGCTTTATCAATGTCATCAGATCTGACAAATTATATTTATGTGATTCACTCCTCTTCATTGAGTAGAATATCAAATAATCTAAGGCCTTCCATTGGATGTTTATAATTACTATGCTGATAGGAGAGAACTTCCCTTTTGATAAGTGTGAATGGAAACCTAAATTTCTTCTTTGGATTTGACATGTTTGATGGTTGGAGGAATTGTCTGCAGACTAGCTTCTGGGTCTGAATATTTTCAAACTTTGTTTCTTGCTGGGCATGGTAGCACACACTTGTAATCCTAGGAGGCAAAGACAAGAGGATTGCACGTTCAAGGCCAGCCTGGGCAACCTAGCAAGACTGTCTCAAAATGGAAAACAAAAGGGGCCTAGTATGTGTGAGGCCCTGGGTTCAATTCCCAATGCCACAGAAAAGGAAAAGCCTTGTTTCTTCTTCAATATCGCATATTTCTGTTATCTGTTTCTAGGCATGTTAGGATGTACAACACTGTGAAACAATCTTTGTCCGGAAGCTTCATTTCCCTCAAATTCCCAATGCCACATGACATGAAGGGAAGTGTGATCGAAAAGATTTCAGAGATATAGTGATATTAACTAAAAGTAGTTAAAAGTATCTTTCTTATATTTTCAAATTTTACAAAAACCTATGAGCATGTGAACACACTGTAAGAAAACTGTGTAAGAGATGAACCCTAGTGCTTAAGTAGGCTTCATTCGCCTTGCCATGAACCTCCTCTGTTTTTATGAGAGGCCGAGAGAAGAATCTCTCGTGCCTCTGGACTTTGTTGTGGCTTCGGGTGATACCTGGGGAAGTGTCTCCCTCCCAGTCCCAGGAGAAGGGCAACCCTAAAGAAAGCGGAGATGTGGAGACTTACTTAGATCCTTGGTAGTACTGTGATATCATTGATGAGCTAACCCTGGAGCCTGTCTTACTTCTAGACTTCCTGGTACATGAGGTAAAAAATTAACCTATTCTTGGAGCCTTTTAGATGAGGGCTTCCACTACGTATAGCTGAAAGCATCCTAATTTCTTTTGTTTATTCTCCTCTCCTCTAAGTATTTGTTGTTCTCTAAAATAATCTTTTAAGCATTCTTGTTCATTTTTTTGGGGGGGGGTGTCAAAATGTAAGTTCTGAAAGAATTTATCTTCTTTGATATAGTAGTTATAATACCAAAACAGTGCCCAGCTCATAATAGATGCTCAGTAAATACTCGTTGAATGAAATGTATGAGTAAAGTGTGGTATTGATGGTGGGTGAGGGTGACAAGGCGTCATCCCTCTCACTATGCTGTACACTTCCAGCTACCCACCCTCAGAGAAAGGAGCACATTTTAGTGAAAATATTATTCTTATATTTTGTGACTGCTATTGCAGACACATTTCTGGTCCACTTAGGCAAATGATCCCTTGATCCCATCCTGCTAATACAGGCGAGGGTGTTCTGGGGCTCGCTGTGCAAGGCCAAAGGCTGCCATGACCTATCTCCATATGGAGTGCAAAGATATAGGCAATCTAATGGTTAAAGGAGCTAGAGCTACTGGTGGGGAAAAGAAATGAAGTATTTTCTTTGGAGAGTAACTTTTGGCTCCTCAGTATGCTTTGTTCCTCACATCCCATCTGTTAATATGTTCTGACATTTCCCTGAACAGAACATCACGTGTGTTTGCCCTCCTTGCTTTATTCCATGAGTAAGCTCCTTCCTGGAGTTCTCCAGTGTCCTCAGCACTTTTAGAAATGTTTTCTATCTCGGGTCAGATTTACCCTTTGTTTCCTGTGTACCAGTAGACGTTTGGTGACTCTTTGTGATCCTGAAGTTTAAAGCCACATTGTTGTTCTCTAAGGTTTAAGAAAATTATATTAGATCCCTTGAGAACAATGAATGAAGCTACAGTCTCTGTGCTGGTGACAATTGCTAATTTCTATTTGAGACAAAGGACCATTCTATAAATGGGAGAAAACTACTCAAGTATGAGTCCATCCATCTGTCTGTTATTCCTTCCTTTTCCTTTTCTTTCTTTCTTTCTTTCTTTCTTTCTTTCTTTCTTTCTTTCTTTCTTTCTTTCTTTCTTTTTCTTTTCTTTTCTTTCCCATCATGTGTCAGATATGTTTAAAGCTAGGGATACAGAATAAGACACAGTGCTTGCCTTCAAGATGCTCTCTGCTTCAAGGCGGACAGGGACAAATAAACTGATATTTATAATGCAGCATAATGAGGGTATATATTTTGGTCCTGAGAAACTTTAGAAGTTACTTATTAATTTGTGGTGACTCGACGGACATACACAGAGATGATTCCTATGGTATACTATCAAGGGTGACTACAGATTAGCCTAGTTTTGACAGAATATTGATGGAAGTTATTCCAGGAAAAACAAAAGAACATCATGCATAAAAACCTGAAAGCAAGTATGTACATAGCACATTCAAGGAACTAAGAGAACTAGTGGGGCTGATTAAAGAGCTGGGAGGGTGGAGGTGGTGAATAGATGAAGCAAGAGATATAAGAAAAAACCAGAACATGAAAGACTTTTAAGATCTCATGGGTATGATCAAGAATTAGACTTTACCTGAAGAGAAATATATAAGCATTCGTATTGGTTGGGGTTCTCTAGCGAAATAAAATTGTATGTGTAATGCTGTGTGTGTGTGTGTGTGTGTGTGATTATGCATAAGGATTACTTAGATTGGCATGCAGGATCAGAGGTGAGATAGTCTACAGCGACCATCTGTGGGATCAAAAGTTGGAGACTTCATAATGGCTGCCTATGGGATCTGAAGTGGGAGAGTCCATAATAGTTGCCTGTGTGCTGGAGAAGCAGATGATCTAGTGAGTGCTCAGTTCAAGAAGCTGAAAGTCTCAGAACTGGATAGACTAAAAAAACAGTTATAGTCTGAGGTTGAAGGCCTAAAACTTCCCTGGTGAGTCACTGGTGTGAATCTACATTAAAAGGTTCAAGAAGCTGAAGTGTGAAGTACAGGCAATGGCAGCAGGACGAGACACAGCTACATAAGTAGAACTGAGTTGCATCTGCATGCCAACTTACTCTTTCTTCCCCTGTTTGCTTACATCTGGCTTGCAAGCTTACTGGATGTAATTTGCTATTTTTTCTGTTATTTTTTTCATTAATTTTATTGGTACTTTTTAGGTATACAATATGATGACATTCGTCATTGGGAATCAGTAACTTTACATAATCTCTCTTGGTTCTTATTTTTTCCCATTCCCCTGTCCTCCCTTCACCCCTTCCACCCCTCCCTATTTACAAAGACTTTGTTTCCATTTTTTCCTTTTCTCATATTTATTCCTTTCCCTTCTTTCCTTTCCCCTACCCCTCCCACTTCCCCTTCCCCTTTGGACTTTTTCTTCCTATTTCATATATCTATTATACACTTGAATCCTTATTTACACTTTCAGTTTCTCACACCAGAGAAATGATTCCATATTTACACATGTGTGTGCTCTTTATTTCACTTAAGAGTATGGCCTCAATGTGGATCCATTTAGCTATAAATGTGTTTAGTTTCTCATTCTTTATGGCTGAGTAGTACTCCATTTTATTTAAAAAAACCACACACACATTTTCTTTATCCAGTCTCCAGTTGATGGGCAATGGGGTTGTTTCCAAGTTTTAGCTATTACAAACTGTGCCACTATAAACATGGGTGCACATATATCTCTGTGGTATGATTCCTTTAATTCGTTTGGGAAGATAACCAGCAGAAGAATAGCTGGGTCAAATGGGACCTCTAGTCCTAGTTCTTTGAGGTATCTCCATACTGATTTCCACAGTGGTTGCACCAGTCTACACTCTCATCAACAGCGGGGAAGGGTTCCTTTTTCCCCACAGCCTTGCCAGCGTTTGTTATTGGTTGATTTCTTAATAGAAGCCATTCTTTCTGAAGTGGAATCTCAGCCTTGTTTTCATTTGCATCTCTCAAATGACCAGTGATGTTGAACATTTTTTCATATGTTTGTTATTTCTACTCTTTGTCTGAGAAATGTCTGTTCATTTCAGATGCCCATTTTTGGATTGGGTCTTTAAATTTGGGAGGTTTGATTTTTTAAAGTTCTTTATATATTCTAGATAGTAGACCTTTTTAAAAAATTCTTTTATTGCTACATTTTAGGTATACAATACGTTTACATTTATCATTGGGTGCTTGTACCTGTACATGATGTATCTTAGTTCTTATTTTTCCCCATTACCTGTGTGTCCTTCACCCCCTCCACCCTTCCATAAAGGAAAAATTATGAGAAAATTTAAAAAACTGGAAATGATAGTAGACCTTTGTCTGAGAAACAGCTGGTAAAATTATTTCCCACATTGTGGGTTGTCTCTTCACACTGTTTGTGGTTTCTCTTGCTATCCAGAAGCTTTTTAATGAGATGAGATCCCAGTTGTTGATTCTTTGTGCTAGTTCCCATGCTACTGAGGTTTTGTTCATAAAGGCTTTTCCTATGCCAATGTCTTTAAGAGTTCTACCTAACTTATCTTCCAACAAGTTTAGTGTTTCTGTTTTAATATTTAAATCTTTGATCCATGTTGACTTTAGTTTAATGCATGGTGAGAAATATAGACCTAGTTTTAATCTTTGGCAAGTTGAAACCCAATTTTTCCAGCACCATTTATGAAAGAGGCTATCTTTCAACCAGTGAGTGAGTTTGGGTCCTTTGTCAAAGATGAGGTGGCTAAGTGTGTCTGGAGTTGTTTCTGTATCTTCTAATTGGTTCCTCTCATCCTCAGGTCTGTTTCTTTGCCAGTACCATGCTGTTTTTAATCACAATAGCTTTGTAGTATAATTTTGAGTTGTGTATTGTGATACCCCTCACCTTGTCTTTGTTTCCTAGAAATGCTTTTGCTATTCTAGGTCTCTTCTGGTTCCAAATTAATTTTTGGATTGTTTTCTCAAGATCTGTGAAGTATGCTATTGGAGTTACAATTGGCATTGCAAAGAATCTATATAGCAGTTTTGGAAGTATGGCCATTTTCACTATATTGGTTTTTCCTACCCAGGAGCAAGGGATGTCTTTCCATTTTCTGGTATCCTCTTCGATCTCTTTTTTCAGAGTGCTATAGTTTTCAGAGTAGAGGTCTTTGATTTCTTTCATTAGATTGATTCTGAGGTATTTCATTTTTTGAATGCTATTGTGAAAGGAGTTTTTTTCTCCAGTTCCTCTCTCAGTGAGTCTGTTGTTTGTGTACAGGAAGGCTATTGATTTTTGTGTGTTTAACTTGTATCCAGCCACTGTACTGAATTTGGTTATTAAGCCTAGAAGAATTTTGGTGGAGTTCTTGGGGTCTTCTATATAAAGTATCATGTCCTCTGCAAATAAGTACAATTTAACTTCTTAGTTTCTTATCTTTATTACTTTTATTTCTTTCTCTTGTTTAATAGCTGTGGCTAATGTTTCCAAAACTATATTGAACAGGAGTGGTGATAATGGTCATCCTTGTCTTGTTCCTCGTTTTAGCATGAAGGATTTCTGGTTTTGACCATTTAGTATGATATTGGCTATTGGTTTTTCATAGATGATTTTTATCAATTTGAGATAGAGACCATCTATTCCAATTTTCTGTAGGGTTTTATCATGTGTGTTGGATTTTGTCGAATGTTTTTTCTGCATCTATTGAGGTGATCATATGGTTTTTGTCCTTGGCTTTATTAATATAGTGTATTACATTTATTGATTTGCATATGTTGAACCACCCCTGGATCCCTGGGATGAATCCCACTGGTTAGGGTGTAAGATCTTCTTGATGATCTTCTGCATTCTGTTTACCAGTATCTTATTGAGGATTTTTGCATCTACGTTCATTAGTGAGATTGGCCTATAGTTCTCTTTTTCGGTTGGGTCTTTCTCTGCTTTTGGGATCAAGGTGATGCTTGCTTCCAGGAATGAATTTTGGAGTATCACCTCCCTTTCAATTTCATTGAAGAGTTTAAAGAGTAGTGGTAGTAGCTCTTCCCTAAAAATCTTGTAGAATTCAGCAGTGAAGACATCTGGGCCCAGGCTTTTTTTAGTTGGTAGGATTTTAACTATGTTTTCAATTTTGTTAATTGATATTGGGTTGTTTAGAATTTTTAGGTCTTCTTGGTTCAACTTTGGTAATTCATATATATTTAGAAATCTGTCCGTTTCTTCTGTGTTTTCCATCTTATTGGTGTATATGTTCTAGAAGTAGGTATTGATGATCCTCTGGATTTCTGCTGGGTCAGTTGTAATTTCACTCTTTTCATTCCTAATTGCATGGATTTGGGCCTTTCCTTTCCTTTTTTTGATAAGGTTGGCTAAGGGTTTTTCAATTTTGTTGATTCTTTCGAAGAACCAACTCTTTGCTTTAATTTTTTGAATCATTCTCTTGGTCTCCATTGCACTGATCTCTCCTCTTATCTTTATAATTTCCTTCCTTGTATGAGCTTTGGGTTTGTCCTTCTCTTCTTTTTCTAGAAGCTTGAGGTTCAGCATCAGGTTGCTTATTTCAACTCACTCTGTTTTCCTAATATGCGTATTCACTGCTATGAATTTCCCTTGTAAAACTGCTTTCACTGTGTCCCATAGATTCTCATACATTGTATTGTAGTCATCATTTAATTGTAAAAACTGTTTGATTTCTTTAATTTCCTCTGTGACCCATTGGTTATTCAGAAATGTTTTGTTGAATTTCCATGTGTTTATGAAAGTCTTGTGGTTTCTTTTGTTATGGAACTCCAATTTCATCACACTATGATCTGATAATATACAGGGGATAATTTCAATTCTTTGGCATTTTCTTAAACATGTTGTATGAGCAAGTATGTGGCCTATTTTGTGGAATGACCTGTGTGCAGTTATAAACGAATGTGTCCTCTGATTTTACAGGGTGGAACACTCTGTAAACATCTATTAAGTCCACTAGTTCAAGAATTTGGTTGAGGGCTGGGGATTTAGTTCAGCGGTTCCGCGCTGCCTGCCTCGCAAGCTCAAGGTCCCGAGTTCAATCTCTGGCACCAAAAAACCCCCAAACAAACAAACAAAAAAACAAAACAAAAACAAAGAACAACAATTTGGTTGAGTTCTAATATTTCTTCATTTATTTTTTGTCTAGTTGATCTATCTATTTGTCACAGTGAGGTATTGATGTCCCCCACTACTATTGTATAAGTGCAGATTTGATTTTTCACGTCTGTTAGTACTTGTTTTATATAGTTGGGTGCACTAGTATTTGATGAATATATATTTATGATTATCATCTCTTCCTCTTGGATTGTTCCCTTTACAAGGATGTAGTAGCCTTCTTTGTCTCTCTTAATTAGCATTGGTTTGAAATCCATTTGACCTGCAAATAGGATAGTTACTCCTGATTTTTTCGGGTTCCTGTAGTGTGGGGTACTGTCTTCCACCCTTTAGCTTTCAGTCTATGAGTTTCTTTTTGAATTAAGTGTGTTTCTTGTCTGCAGCATATTGTTTGATGTTGCTTCTTGACTCATTCTTCCAGTCTATTTCTTTTGATTGGTGAGTTGAGACCATTAACATTGATGGTTATAATTGATATGTATTGACTTATCCTTGTCATGACCTTTTCCTATTGTTGAATTCTCTGCCTTTGCATTTAATTTCTTGTCTTGCCTGATGGATTCATTTTGTTGGGCTTCATGGGATTGTGATCCTCATTGTCTTTTCCTAGGATATTGTTTAAAATTTTTTGGAGAGCTGGTTTGGTATTCATGAAGTTCCTCAGGTGTTTTTTTTTTTTTTCATGAAATTATCTTATTTCTCCAACTATTTTGAAAGACAGTTTTGCCAGTACATCATTCTGGATTGTAGGTTGATTTCTTTTAGGCCTTGAAATACTTCACTCCAGGCTCTTCTTGCCTTGCAGGTTTGTGTTGAGAACTATGCTGTGATTCTGATGGACTTTCCTTTGTATGTGATTAGTTTCTTTTCTCTAACTGCTCGTAATATTTTGTTCTGCTGTTGGGTTTCTGGAATCTTAACTATTATATGCCTATGTGTAGATTTTTTTTATCAAGGCTACTTGGAGTCCTATATGCCTTACTTACTGTATGTCAAGTTCTTTTCCCCTGCTTCAGAAGTTTTCTGCCATTACTTCTGTGAACAGCTTTTTTAATGTCATTTGCACTCTTGTTCTTCATTGACTCTGATCAGTCTTATGTTATTCTTCTTTGCATCATCTAGAAGCTGCTGGATTGAGTTCTAGTGGTCTTTTATTATTTTAAAAAAGAAATTTTTCTTTTCCTGGTAACTAATTGCAATCCTGTCTTCTTCTTCTTCTTTTTTTTTCTTAAACTCTTTTATTGGTATATTTTAGGTATACAATACATTTACATTTATCTTTGGGTGCTTATACCTGTACATGATGTATCTTGGTTCTTATTTTTCCCCATTACCTGTGCATCCTTTACCCCTAAACCCTTCCCTATTTACATACTTCATTTCCATTTTTTTTCCTCATAATTTTTCCATTCCATTCTTTCCTTTCCCCTTCCCTTCCCACCACCCCTACCCCTTTGGACATTTTCCAATTTCAAAGTATCATTTATTAGTTATTAATCCTTTTAATCCTTATTTACATTCTCAGTTTCTCACACTAGAGAAACTATTCGGTATTTACACATGTGTGTCTTATTTCTTTCACTAAAGAGTATGGCCTCAATATGCATTCATTTAGATATAAATGACTCTAGCTTCTCATTCTTTATGGCTGAGTAGTACTCCATTTTATAAAAAAAACACATCTTCTTTATCCAGTTTCCAGTTGATGGGCACTTGGGCTGTTTCCAAGCTTTAGCTATTACAAACTGTGCTGCAATGAACAT
>NW_004624883.1:1078942-1140456 GCF_000247695.1 Heterocephalus glaber
GGAAAAATAAGAACCAAGAGAGATTATGTAAAGGTGCAAATTTCCAATGATGAATGTCATTATATTGAATACCTAAAATGTACCAATAAGATAAAATAAATTAAAAATAAATAAATAAATATACCAGGAATGGCATCCATATATATATAAAAAAGAAGGCTATTGACTTTTGAGTGTTTACCTTGTATCCAGCTACTCTACTGTATCTGTCAACTAAGTGTAGAAGTCTTTTGGTGGAGTTTTTTTGGGTCTTCAATGCTGAGTATTATATCATCAGCAAATAATGATAGTTTAACTGCTTCCTTTCCTATCTTTATTCATTTTATTTCTTTCTCTTGTCTAATTGCTGTGGCTAATGTTTCCAAAACAATATTGAGCAGGAGTGGTGATAGTGGACATCCTTGTCTTGTTCCTCATTTTAACATGAAGGATTTCTGGTTTTGACCATTTAGTATGATGTTGACTCTTGGTTGTTCATAAATAGCCTTTATCAAGTTGATATAAAGACCCTCTAATCCAATTTTCTGCAGGGTTTTTATCTTGAATGGGTGTTCAATTTTACTGAATGCTCTTTCTGTGACTGTTGAGATGATCATATGGTTTTTGTCCTTGACTCTGTTAATATAGTGTATTACATTTATTGATTTATGGATGTTGAACCATCCTTGCATCCCTGGGATAAATCTGACTCGGTCAGGGTGTATGATCTTCTTGATGGTCCACTGTATTCTGTTTGACAGTATGTTATTGAGAATTTTTGCATCTATGTTTATTAGGAATATTGGACTGTGGTTCTCTTTTTTGGCTGGGTCTTTCCCTGGTATTGGAATCAAAGTAACACTTGCTTTCAGGAATTAATTTGGAAGTATCGCTTCCCTTTCAATTTCGTTGAAAAGTTTAAAGTGTAGTGGCAATAGTTCTTTTCTAAATGTCTCATAGAATTCAGCAGTGAAGCCATCAGGACATGGGCTTTTCTTTGTTGGTAAATTTTTAATTATGTTTTCAATTTCACTGATTGTAATTGGAGTGTTTAGAATATTTTTATCTTCTTTGATCAAATTTGGTAGTTCATATGTATCTAGGAATCTGTCCATTTCTTCTGTTTTCCATTTTATTACAGTCCAGGTTCTCAAAATAGGTATTGATGATGCAATGGATTTCTGCTGGATCTGTTGTTACTTCAACATTTTCATTCCTAATTGCATGGATTTGAGCCTTTTCTTTCCTTTCTTTGATAAGGTTGGCTAAGGGTTTATCGATTTTATTTATTCTTTTGAAAAACCAACTCTTCAATTCGTTGGTTTTTCATATCATTATCTTAGTCTCCATTGCATTGATTTCTGCTCTGATCTTTATAATTTTCTCCATTGGACGAGCTTTGGGTTTGTCTTGCTCTTCTTTTTCTAGGAGCTTAAGATTCAGCATTAGGTTGTTTATTTGAGCTCTCTCTGTTTTCCTAGTGTGGGCATTTTCTGCTATGAATTTCCCTTGTTGAACAGCTTTCATTGTGTCCCATAGATTCTTGTATGTTGTACTGGCATTACCATTTAATTGCAAAAAGTGTCTAATTTCTTCTTGAATTTCCTGTGACCCATTGGTTGTTTAGGAGGGTGTTATTCAATTTTCATGTGTTTGTGAAGGTCTTGCAGTTTCTTATCCTATTGATCTCCAGTTTAATTGCACTATGGTTTGATAATATACATGGGATAACTTCAATGCCTTTGCATTTGCTTAAACATGTTCAATGAAATAGTATGTGGTCTATTTTGGAGAACGAACCATGTGCAGCTGAAAAGAATGTGTATTCTGATTTTGTGGGGTGGAACACTCTGTAAACATCTATTTAGTCCGTTTGTTCAAAAGTTTGGTTCAGTTCTAGTATTTCATTGTTGATATTTTTGTTTGTTTGTTCCGGGGATCGAACTCAGGTTCCTGCACTTGCAAGGCAGGCAGCAGAACCACTGAGCTAAATCCCTGGCCCTCATTGTTGATTTTTTGTTTAGATGATCTGTCTGTTTGTGACAATGGGGTATTGAGGTCCCCCACGACAATTGTATTAGTGCTTATTTGGTTTTTCATGTCCCTTAATATTTGTTTTGTATAGTTGGGGGCATTAGTATTTAGTGCATATAAATTTACCATTGTCATCTCTTCCTCTTGGATTGTTCCCTTTACAAGGATGTAGTCACCTTCTTTGTTTCTCTTAATTAGTTTTGGTTTGAAATTTACTTTGTCTGTAAATAAAATAGCTAACCCTGCTTTTTTCTGAGTTCCAGTCACATGGAAAAATGTTTTCCATCCGTTTACTTTCAGTCTGAATTTCTTTTTGAAATATGTGCCTTTCTTGTATACAGCATATTTTAGGATTTTCTTCTTAATCCATTCTACCAGTCTGTTTCTTTTGATTGGTGAGTTGAGGCCATTAACATTGATGGTTATAACTGATATGTATTGACTTATCATTGTCATGTTATTTTCCTGTTGCTGGATCTTTTTAATTTTTTCTCCCTCTCCTCTTAATTTCTTGCCTTGTCTGATGGATTTGCTCTGTTGGGCCTCATGAAGTTGTGACCTTCATTGTCTTTTTCTAGGATATTTTTTAGAATTGTTTGGAGTGCTGGTTTGGTATTCATGAAGTTTCTCAGGTGTTCTTTGTCATGGAAGTCTCTTATTTCCCCATCAATTTTGAAACATAGTTTTTCAGGATACATCAGTCTAGGTTGGAGGTTGTTTTCTTTTAGGGCTTGAAATACCTCACCCCAGGCTCTCCTTGATTTGACGGTTGTGTTGAGAAGTCTGCTGTGATTCTGATAGGCTTTCCTTTGCATGTGATTTGTTTCTTTTCTCTAACTGCTTGTAAGATTTTGTTCTTCTGTTGGGTTTCTGGGATCTTGATTATTATATGTCTAGGTGTAGATTTCTTTTTATCATGGCTAGCTGTATTCCTATATGCCTCACTTATCTATATGACAGATTCTTTCACTGTGTTTGGGAAGTTTTTTGCCATTGCTTCTGTGACCAGATTTTTTTATGTCATTTGTACTTTCTCCTGCTTTTTCGTGGACTTCTAACAGTCTTATATTATTCTTCTTCGCATCATCTAGGAGCTGTTGGATTGATTTCTCGTGGTCCCTTACTAGTTTTAAGAGATCTCTCTTTTCGTGGTCACTGACCGCCATCCTGTCTTCTAAATTTCATATTCTGTCTTCAGATTGGCTCAGTCTGCTGTGTATACTTTCCATAGAGTTTATAATCCCCTGGATATCTGTTTGAATCTGTTTCACGAATTCCATTTCTTTCTTATGTTGGGTGTTCATGATTTCCATTTCTTTCCTATGCTGGGCATTCATGGTTTCCATCATGGTCCTGAACTCATCTATTTTTTTTAACCTGTTTCTGTTCTAGAGTCTCCAATCATGTCTTTCATTCTGCTCACCATCTCTGTGGTTATTTGGGAAATTATTTCTGTTTTGAATTTTTCTAGAGCTGCATTCATCTGTTTTGTTACTTCCTGTGCTATCAGTTCAGGCTGTCCAGGTGGTTGATTATCAGATTTTTCCACATCGTTTCCCCCAGAATTTGCCTTTGGTGGGGTGGAAGTATGTGATTGTACCTTTCTTAAATGTCTTCTCATTTCTATTTTTGTTGTTGTTACTGTCTGTGGTTTAGTTCCTGGGTTGATATTTCAATATTGCTTATTGTAAGTATCTTTGTTGCTTATATTTAGAACCCTTATGGAATGATTGCTTCTGAGAGGTATCTTCTAGATATAGCTGGTCTTAAGGTTTTCAGTCTCTAATGACTCTGGGGCAATCTCATTTTCATTATACCAGAAGGGTAACTGATTAGATCAATCACAACACCTTAGCCCAAGTGAAACAGTCAGCAATAACAGTAGTAAAAAGTACATCTTGGAAAATGACAATTTGTGGTATTTATTAATCTATCACCTTTAATCATGTGAATTAAATCAAAATTGAGGACCAGCCCAAAATATCTTTATAGTGAATAAACTCTTCAATATAGCAACTTTACCCTTTGGGATGGGGACTTAGAAGAAGTTGGGGAGGGAGGGATAGATAGGTAGAAGGATAGAGAAAGGTTAGAAGTGACATCAGAGGACACAGGAAGATCACACAAACTCTAGGAAACTGTTGAAGACAAGAGGAAATGTCAGAATGAAAGAATAAAGACAAGAACAGAACAACCTATCAGCAATAGGGAAGCTAGAAACTGTATTCCCTTTCCTTTGAAACTAATGACAATCGGGAGAAGGAAAAAGAGAAGAAAAGAAAGAGAAAAAAGAAATCTGAATTAGGGCAGGATGGGAACAAAAATGGAGATGAAGAATCATGTGGGAGAGCGAGAGAGTGACAGAAAGAAAAGAAAAAAAAGAAAAAGAAGAAAGAAAAAAATTTTGAAGAGAAAAAAAAATAATTAAAAATTAAAAATAAGAGAAAAAAATAATTTTGAAAATAAAAATGAAGGGCATCCTTCAGGGTATGTCTCTGCTGCCACAATAGAAAATGTGGGTATCAGTGTGCAGATCTAAGTCCATTAGTCTCAGCAAGCCAGCAGCAGACCCCTGAGATTCAGGCTGATTTCTGGCTGCAAGGCCCAAGTTGAGCTCCCTGGCCTCCTGCAGGGTTGAACTCTGCAAGGTTCTACTGCAGGTTCCAGCTGCCCTTCCCCTGAAGATAGTCCAGGTTCTGATGGGAGGTGATGATCCTTCCAACTTACCAAGCACAGTGGTCTGGTGTGCCTTTATTGCAGAGATTCTGTTCACTTTTCCTCTGAGCTTCAGTTTTCATTGAGGAGCCTGAGAGAGGCCCTCTTTCTATTGCTCACTTCTGCAGCTCAGGACAATGGCCTTTATGACCCCCTGTGCCTCTGGGGTGTGGATCCAGGTATAGGCACAACCAGGTGACCCGAGGCTGGGGTTGTGGTGCGCTGGGGTGGTGCTGCAGGTGCCCATGCAGCTCTGCCCCTTACTGGTGCACCCCTGGCTGGGAGGTCTGACAGGGGGTGGTGCAGCTGGATGGCTCCAAGGACCTCCACTCCTCACAAGTGTGCCCCTGGCTGGGAGGCCAGCAAGGGGGTGCCACTGCTGGAGGGCTCCGGGCAGCTTCACTCCTCACCAGTCTGGAGGTCTGCTTCTGAGCCTCTTTTACATGTCTTGTCATTTCAACAGATGCAGTCTGCTGTGCCTTTGTTGAGATGACTCATTGTTCTCCCAGTGGGCTTCCATTCTCAGCCAGCCTCAGAGAAGCCTTCTCTCTGCTGCTCACCACTGGGCCAATTCCTGGGTCCAGAATGCTGGCCTACTGAATCCCTATGCTGCACTGCTGCCTGGGTGGGTTTCTAGCTGGGATCTGTGGCAACTTACCAATGGTCTCTGGGTGGGTGTCTGGCTGGGGCTGGTGCACCTGCCCAGCTGTTTTCCAGATAGGCCTTTGGCTGGGGCCTGTGTGGATGTGCATCTGTTGGCAGGCAGGGTTCTGGCTGGGCTATTGGATGTAATTTGCTGACCTGCATGCCAGTCACCTCTGGAAACACCCTCCCAGACACACTCATAAATGTGCTTTACTAAACGCCTAGGCATCTCTCAATCCAGTTAAGGTGACAATCAAGATTAACCATCACAGCATTGCTGGATTTTCAGCAGGAAAGTGACATGATCAAATTTGCATTTCGGAAATACCACTAGGGCTTCAGTGTCAAAAATTAATTGGAGAGGATTCTTATGGTAGGGAAGCCAGTTAGGAGCTTGGTTTAGTAGCTAAGCAAGAGATAATGGTGGCTTGACCTGGTGTTAAAGGTGGACATGGAAAGTATGAATATATGAAGTATATTTTTAGGTATAGTTTACATGAATTGCTTACTAATTGTGAGAGAATTGAAGTCAAAAGAGAGAAGGAAGTGGGCCAGAATTTCTTAAATGTGCCAAAAAAAACCAAAAAAGGAAAACAAAAACACTGCAAAATGAAAGATTGATACACTTACTTCACTAAAATTAAGAACTTGTATTCATCCAAAGATACAATTCAGACAGTGAAAAGCCTAGCCAAGCACTAGGATTATATATTAACTTACATATATTTGACAGAAACTTCATGTCTAGAATATATTTCAGAATTCTACATATTAAAAAGAAAAGGCCAACTGCTGTGGTGTGAATGTAACTTTTCATACCACAATTCATGTTGAGGCTTAATTCCCTAGTTTCTCAGTGTTGAGAGGTGATGAAGCTTTTAAGAGATATTTGAAGTTATAAGGGGTCATTCCCATAAATGGATTCATATTTTTATCAAGAGACTGGGTTAATTCTCTGGAGATTGGATTAAGCCTTGGAGGACTGCTTTAGTTCCCTTGAGAGTAGGTTGCCATAAAGTGAGTTTGGCTTTCTTCCTCTGTCTCTTGCTTGCCTTCTTGCCATGTTCTTGCTTGTACTCCCACCATGTGGTGCCAGCTGCCATGTTAGGACACAGCCAGAAGGCCTTCACCAGAAGGCAAACAGAAGTGTCCACCTGATCTTGCACTTTCAGCCTCAAAAACTGTGAACTAAATAAACCTCTCCAAATTACCATGTATTTTGTTATAACAACACAGATTAAGACATCAACACAATTTTAAAACTGTGTTAAACACTTGAATAGCCACTTTATAGGAGGAATTCTAAATGGACGATAAGTGTAGGAAAAAGTGCTAAACATTGTCAGTCATTAAGGAAATGAACATTAAAACCAAAATGAGATATCACTACACCTCCCCCCAAAATGGTTAAACTGAAGAAGGCTGACAATATCGACACTGGCAAGGATGTGAGGTAATTCAACCCTTTGTACACGGCTGGTAGGAGTATAAATTGGCACAAGTTGGAAAAACTCAATGAAAACATTTGTAAACTTAAAAGGGTACACATCCTGTGAATCACAAGCTGTACTTCTGGGACAATTGAATGGCTAAGCCTACAAACAACCATGTACAAATTGTCAAGATCATTGCTTAGGAAGCCCCTGATGGAAAAACCTAACATCTTCATCAACAGTAGAAAGGATAAATGAATTGTGGTGTATCACACAATGGAATTGGAGACATTTTAAAAAATATACTATTGATAGGTATAATGATATAGCTGAGTCTCAGACATATAACCTTGTGAAAGACAAAAGAGTATGTACAATATGATGCCATTTATGTGGTCAGGTAAAACTAATCCTAAGTGATAGAAGTCAGATGTATGTTAGTTACTGTCTGGAAAGTGGTAGTGGGCAGTAAAAACAAACTACCTCAATATGGGCAGTGGGTAATGGGTGTATTCTTATGTAAATGTTTATTGAACTTCACAATTAAATATTTTTGCGCGTTGTTTGAACATAATTATAATGGGGTTATAGGGAAAAGATGAGGGCAGATTGGATGTTTTGAGTTGTAAATGGCTGAACACACTGAGATATATCAGACTAAATTTGGCAGATCTATGTAGACTGTATTTTTCAACTACTGGCTATATTCCACATGCAAGTGTATATTGAAGCTATAAAATGAAAGTATTGAGTACATAAGATTTGGAATCATGAATCATCTTTACTTTTAGAAACCCTTATGCAAACAATAATGTGGAGGCTTAAATATTGCATAACCTCTCTTATATGAGAAACTCAAAATATAAACAATTTCAGAAAACAAAATAAAAGATAGACAATAGGAAACAGGGAGCTGGATCATATCCAAATGGGAAGGGGATCTAGAGATGGAGGGGGAGGGGAAGAGAAGGGCAATAGAAAGAATTAAGATATGTTAAGTACATGTACGTAGTCTCTAAGATGAATGTAAATATTATGTACTGAAAACATGGACTAATAAAAAATTTACAAACAATAGTGTGGAGTAATGAGTAATATTGGTGAAAAATAATGACGTCAGTTGATGAGGGGTTTAAATCTTAATCTGAAGACTTAGGAATTGATTTGAGATGTAGGGGGAAGTTTTTATGGTTTTTTGAGTCTGGGAGGACCAAAATCAAAATGCTGCTTGAAGCATATTATTCTTAGAGCTGTGTGAAGTAGGTACAGGAAATGGCCAGGACTGCAGAGGAAAAGGGCAATGAAGAGGCCGGATGTTGTGATTCAGGCTTGAGATCAGAAAAGCCTGGCCAGAGGCATATCACTAGGAATGAGGAAAAGAAGATGCAAGACCAAGAACGTGTAAGGAAAGAATCAATAGGACTCACTGGTTGATGATGCAGGGGTATAAGGAAGGAAGGAAAAGACAAGCCCAGCTCCAGTTAAAATAATATGAGTTCACAGGCTTTTTTAAACCAGCGCTTGAATCTATTTCATAGTTATTGAGCACATTTAATGAGGTAATACATGTAAAGTGGTTAATACAATGCTTCACACATGCTAAGTATTCAATTAAGTTAGCTGCTATTATTCTAGCCGCAGCTGTTCACTGCTGGAGAAATGCATGCAATCAGGTAGGTTGGTTCCACTTTAAATTCATGGTTAGCAACCTCATTGTGGGTCCTTAATGCAGTTTACTCTTTCACTCTACCCTCTGTTTCAAGTCCTCCAGGGCCTTGCCCCACTTCACCCTTTTGCTCTCAGCATATGACCGAGCTTCTTGCATGCAAGAGAAAATAGATTCCATCGGAAAATAGTCCCCCTCAACAGTTCACCATCCAGTCCACATGGCTAGGAACCTCTGCCCCAACATCTCCACCTGACCTGCTGTTACCATGCAGAGGTGCAATGTCAAAGACCAGTATCCAGGAGGGCACGCAGCCTCCTCTGGGCCTTTCGAAAACTTGGGGTCAACCCAAGTTTCTTTAACCTCTTCACCTCTAGAGTACAGAATATGAGTGCAGAGGCTCTTGCTGTCCAGGTTGATGCACTGTCTTTGTCACTTAGCATCTATGAGACCCTGGGCAAGCCTCTTAAGCTCTCTGCACCCAGTGCCCTCCACTGTGAAATAGGGACAATAAAAGCACCATCTTATAGGACTGCCGTGAGCCTTCAATGAGGTTATGCATGAAAAGTACTTAGCCAGAGCCCTGCATGTGGTAGCTAATGATATTTTCTATTAGCATTTATATATTTTCATGTGTCTTCCGTCCCTCAGAAAAGCTCTTGTGGATCCCCCATGCTCCTCCAACTATTACCTCTTTTATTTACCATAACATAAAGAACAGTCTATACACATTATACTCAGTTTCTCCTCTCTCTATTCATTCATCAAATCCTTCTGGTCTTGTCATGATCACCAGTGGCTGGAATGTTGCATGTTCCAACGGATCCTCTTCCATGCTCATATTATCTGATCTGTCAGCAGAATTTCCATGGCATCTCTGCATACTCTCATTAATCAACTATTCACTACCATTAATTCCAGATTCCTTCATAATCTTGGTTTTTCGCTACTATAGAAGATCTCACATAATCTCTGTTGCTAATCACCTATCTGAACTTTGTCGCTGTTCACAAGTCTCTGTCCTAGATCTTTCCTGCCTTTAATTATTATCCGTGTTAGTCGAGGTCAGTTGCTTTGCTAGGGTTACAGGTGAAAATCTGCAGACCAGTGTTGCTTTCCCTACTTCATACCGAAACACCCAGCCTATCATCAAGTTATTGTTTATCTCAAAGCCAAAATGCTCTTTGAATCCCAGCACTTTTCACAGAAATGATCATGTGTTTTCTCCAGCTCAAAGCTACTCAAGGGCTCCTCATTGCTGGAAGGCAAACCCAAACCCATTCACACAACTCACAAGGCTCCAAGGGTCTGGACATCGTGGTCTTCCTAGACATGGCTGCATAGCTTATACACTTCTTTGTCTGTGTGCTCCACTCCCGTCACACTGACCTTTAGTTCTTTGAATGCTCCATAAGCTCCCTCCTCTGGATCTTGGTTGTTGTTCCTGAAATACTCTTTCTCCATCTCTGTGGCAATCAATTTCTATAGTCATTGCAGCATAGCAATGACAAGGCAGGCTCAACAGGTGCCTTGGAGAACCGCTTACACATGCTGTGTACCTCAGTTTCTCCATTTGTGCAGTACTATCTATATATAGCTTTTGTGAAGAATAAAGGGATTTATTGTGTAAAACCTTTCACATAATAACTGGTACAGAGCAAGTGCCCAGGAAACAGATCGTCCTCTTATTCCTTCTTCCAGATCCAATTTCAATGTCTTGTCCTCAGGGAGGTCCTCTCTTGAGACAGGCTTCCCTAGACCTGGTTAGGTCTCCCTGGTAGATGTGTTTTTGTTCACTGTCCATGTTCTCACCTCCCCGATGACAGTTGTAATTTTATATAAGCGTGAAGTTAGAGCTCGCCCATCCCCGGGGCGTCTTTTGCTCATAGTTAAAAACAACATTGCAACATACCTAATTAAACAAAGCTGTTGGTGTGCTGCACAGTGTTATAAACATCATACAAAGAAACACACATACACATGCATGGGCACACACACTTATCTACTTCTGTTAACAGTTTCAACATTCATCACTTAAAACGTAGTACATGTAAAAAAAAAAAACCTTAACACCTAGTTTAACACAGTGCGTCACACAGATATTACTATAGTGAGTCATCTAAATACCGACTCTGTTAAAAAGAGCTTCAACGTTCCTTCCATGAAGAAGTGCACGGGTAGCATGTGTTACTAAATAACACTTCACCCAGTCGTTACAGCAGCCAGGTCAGCCAGTTATGCATGCACCTAGCTGTGTGAGCCAGTTTCATCTTACGCCATTAAGAAAGTAGTACCTGCACCACATACCAGTAAACACAGTATTTTGCATGCACCAAGCTCATAAATGGAGTATCTTTGGGGAACATTCTGGGAAGGAGAGGCAGAGTTTGTTCCTGAGGCTACTGCTAGTCTGGCTTTCTTGCATCTTCTCTTGGCTCCCATGCTCACCTCGTTTCACAGCTTGCAATTCCTATGGGGCTGTTTTTCATAATCCAAGGGACACTCACACACACACTCACACACTTATGGCTTCATTCCAGTACTTGATAATGTGGCATTGTCCTAAGGCTGGAGTCCTGTCCAGCCTCCATCTTCACAGAGAGCACCGATACCCTTCATGCCTCCTCTGTGTACATCCCTATCCTGTTTTAGGGAAAGCTCATCCCTTCCCAAAAGAGGCTGGGAAGACTTTCAGAAGAATCCACTCCTTCCTCATGGGACATGGGCTGGGGACTTTCCCAGGACCCCCAGCTATGCTTTGGCACTGAAATTCGGGTTCCTTCCCTATCTCCCTAGTGGAATGAAGGGCTCACTTACATGTCTCCTTCAAGGTGATCTGATGGGTAATGATAGGAAAGTGAAACAACCCTCCATATAGACATATTCACAGCTCCAAATACAAATACAAATTTCTGAACAGGGTTGTCTCATGAGAGTTAAAACATTTCTTGACTCCACACTCATCTGCCCAGGACCAACACTTTGGAGATAAATTTCACTCTAATATCCAGAGTTGTGTCAATTCCTCTTTCTTTCATTTCAGAGCTTTCAGGACCTTGCTTGGGGGGCCTGTAGGTGCTCACACAAAGGGAGCCATGACTAGGCTGCTTGCCTCTGTTCTTATTGGTACATGTTTGCCATGCATAATGATCACATTCATATCTGTACCTGTATATAATATATCTTAATTCCTCTTTTTTCTCCCTCCCTCCCCTCCCTTTGATCCTAATAAAGTGGCAACTTCCTCAGAGATTGTGCTTGGGGGAAAGGTGAGGTCCAGAGGCCGAGGTAAGCAAGCACCAAGGTGCAGAAGTAGTCCCAGGGAGTGGAGAGGCTGAACACTGACCATTGGAACCTCCTCAGATAAGGGAAGCTGAGCAGAAAGAACCCATCAACAGAAGTCCCCAACCCGGAATATGGGTCTTAAGCATGAAAGAGTGAGGTTTGTGCAGAAGCCCGGGAGCAAGCATTGTAATTCGGGTCAGATATGTTTTAAAATGCGGACTGTGCATCCGGTCTAGGAGCAGAAGTAAGCTCCAAGTGTTACCAGGATGGGACCCTCAAGTGGGCCTAGGAAACACACCTGATTGTGGGAAAGTTTACAAACAAGGGCTGGGAAGAAGGCTGTTCCAGACAGCAGGGGAAGATGGAAATAAAATGGGTGTCTGCATTATGCAAACCTCCTGGACTCAATCAATTAATTTCTATTCATGTTCCATTGATTTTCTTCTGTTTCCCCTCTTCTTTATGTCTTTCTTGTCCTATTCTTTTTCCTCCCCTTCTTCTCTTGCTCCTCCTCCACCTCCTCCTCCTCCTCCTTCCTATTCTTATTAAACAACTGTGCCAATTCATTTTAATTGTTGACTTGGCTGCCTTGCGACTTCTGGAGAAGTGATTGGGTTATGAAGGCACTAAACTCATCAACTAGATCATAGCTGAATATTAGTAGTAGGGCCTAGTTGGAGCACCATGAAGGCATGACTTTGGGGACTGTATCTGGTCCCTGGCCCTTTTCCCTCTAGCTCTTACCCTGTGCTCTACTTCCCAAAATGCCGGAAGTTGAGCAGCTTTCCTGTTTCATGGCTTTCTGCCATGAAGTTCCTGCCTTGGAGCTAACCAACCACGGATTGAAACCACTGAAACCATGAGCCAAAATAAACTTTTCTGCCTCTAAGTTGCAGGTTTCAGCTACAACAGAAAAAGCTAATGTCTGAGAACCTTCTCATTGCATAAGATTGTGACCATTATATTACTTCTTTGAAGCCCAACTCAAAGACCAGTATGTTTCAAGACGTCTGTATGTCCTGACTACATTCTCAGGATTGAATGTCTCTTTGAAACTTCTAATTCCTTTTTTTTCTTGGTTTGGTCCCATTACCACTCCTTAAACAACTTTCACTTTATAAATGTGCTAAAATTTAATTTATGCTCATTTCTGGCTTACAAGGAGAGTTTCTATTTTCTTTTAAAACCCTATCATCAATTCATGCATTTAAAGCACCTCCTGAGAACCTAGTCTGTACTAGGTGCTTGTTTAATCTATAAATTAAATTGCTTTCAGAAGCAGAAGCTACTAACCAGTGTAGAATACATATTTATTTTTAGTGTTTTAGACTGTTTAGATAATTATAAAATACCATGAACAAACCAGCTTACAATAACGGAAATGGATTTCTTACTATTCTAGAGCTGGAAAGTTGTGGTTTAGGTCTAGATGTCCCCTGAGAGCCTCGAGTGCTGGTAGGTGGAGCTTTTGGACGGTTTGGACTATGGGGGCTCTTAACCGACTTCTTGTTAGGAGGTGGGGTCTGGTGGGAAGAGGCGGGCCACTGGGGGCGTGGCCTGGAAGATCTATCTCCCTCCCCAGCTTCTCCCTTCACTCTCTTTGCTTGCTGGATGTCATGACATCAGCAGCTTCCCTCCACTCAGGCCCATCCACCATGCTGCCGACCATACAAAGACAGAAACTTCTAAAACGTGAGCCAAAATCAACCTCTCGTCCTTTAAATCACAGGTGTCAGGTACTGCGTCCCAGTGACAAGGAAAGTGACTAAGACAGAATTTTAAGATCAAGGTGCCAGCAGCTTCCGTCTGATGGAGGCTTGCTTCCTGGTTCTTGGGTGTCATCTTTTAGCTGTGTCCTCTCAAGGGGATAGACGGCTTGCTCCCGGGGGCCTCCTTTGTAAGGGCATTAACTCCGTTCATGAAGGCTCCACTCTTAGGGCCTAATCACCTCCTCAAAGTCTCTACCTTGTAATAACAAACATCACCTTGAGGATCAGGATGGCAACATATGACTTTGGGGGTAGCACAAATATTCAGGTCATAGCAGTCAGGTTTTTTTGTTTTTTTTTAAAGAATGTAAGAGGAAAATGGTAACAATGTGAATGCTGATTAAGCAACCAAACTCATTTAAATTTTATTTTAGAACTAATAGTTGGTCTAACTTAACTGGATTGGCCTTTTGCCAGATCTTTTTACACAGCCCAAATTTAGCCCTCTGACACCCTTTCCACGAACAGGGAAGTTAGCTGTTCTTGCTAAAGGTCATCATCTTTGCAGACTGCTATAGTTTATTGCTCCTAACCTGCGAGAATTCCCTTTAACGGGTTCAATTTTCATAAAGTCTTTTCTGTTCTTTGGAGCAGCCATAATTTAGTGCCCCCAATTAATTGAGGGAGCTAAAATTTCATACATAGTTAACTATGCCTTCAATCAGTATTTCGTGCCTAGAAAATTAAGTCCTCAGTGGACATTTGCCCCTGCAAGTCATGCTGCACCAAAAAATTGGTGCCTGATTGCAGACTGTTTCTTCTTCAGATGGTCAAGTTCAGCAATGATAGCAGCAAGCTGAATGGAGAGTGTTTCCAAGAAAAAGAGTGTCGAATGCTACTTTGGGGTATCCAACAGAAATGGAAGTGACTTTAACTTCCTCCAGGTAGAAGAGTCAATGGTTATTTTATCTACTCTTCAACCCATGCTAAATGAGTGAGAATCCCCAAGAAGCTATACATTCTCTTCTAATGTGTTGTTACGGTTAGGTAGAAGCACTTACTCAACCAGTTACTGACAGGACCTCACTAAGTATGGGTTGTTCAGATGTGGCAGCTCACTCTGTACATTCCTCCAGAGCCCTGGGAAGAGATATTTTAAAAGATTCACACAGATTTCTTGCTATGATGGCCATGGTTGGAAGCACAGAGTCCCATCTGGGAAATCAGGTCTGGGCTCTGTGGCCAGCTCTGCCATCTGTGTGAGCTTGAACAAGTCCTTTCTCCAAATCCTGCCTCTCTCTTTTCCCTACTCCAGGACTTTGATTATTGCCTGTTATCACCACACACTGCACACTGCAAAGAGAATTAAAAACAGGTGTATGTCCCTACAACAAATGTCCAAATCAGCCTCATCTATAATAGTTCCAAAAGAGAAACTAGCTATGTCCCCATCAACTGGTGAATGAATAAACAAACTTTTGTATGCCCACATAATATAATATTATTCAGTCAAAAGATGAATGAAATACTGATACATGCTACAACATAAATGAACCTTGAATACATCATGCTAAGTGAAAGAAGCCAGTTACAAAAGGCCAAATATTGTATGACTCCTGTTATGGCTTGTGTTTAGCTGTTCCCCTGAAGCCTCATGTGGTCATAGATGGGGCTTTTTCAAAGGGGCTGGATCTAGCCCCTTTTCTGGGATTGATTCATGGTGCAATGCTAGGATCAAGAGCGCTAGGATTAAGGACAGGTACCCCAGATAAGATATAAGAGACAGAAAGAAGCTTGTTGTGGACTTGCTTTTGCTGCCTTCTGCCTGCCATGGACTGTTTCTCCCCTGCGATGCCCCTCTACCATCCACCCTGCCTTGGAGGCAGCCGAATGTGGACTGAAACCTCTACAAATTGTGAGCTAAATAACCTTTCCTCCTATAACTTTGATGTCGAGTATTTTGTTTCTGGAATGAGAAAAAATAACTAAGACAACTCCACTTATATTAAATGTCTTGAAGAGGCAAATTCATAGACTATGTTTAGAAGGCAGAAAATAGAGAATATTTCTTTATCTGGATAGGGTTTCCTTTTAGGAATGATGAAAATGTTATTGAATTGACTGATAGTGAGGAATATACTAAAAACCATTAAATCATATGCTTTGAAAAGAATAACCATAGTAGTTAATTAAATTATGAATTACAGCCTTCTCCCTTACAGATCTAACACTCAGAAAATCCAGAGAAGGGATGGATCATCTACATTTTTAACAAATAGCCAGATTACTTTAATAGACAAATTTATAAAATACCAGTACAGTGACTTTTGCCTAAGGGCTTTTTGAGATATCTACTACTTTACTACTTTACTTTCAAATTGTGCACTTCTTTATCCTTGTGCTGCATCCTATACTCTGGAATAAATGCACCAGGCATTTGCAAGCCCAGGTAAAGATGGAGGGTGTGTAGGGAGTCCTTGCCCTTGTGGGACTTACATCTAGTGCTCTGGATACGAGAAATGCTTTAAAATGCCTTTTAAATTTTAATTCACGTTCTATTAAACAACCAAACAAACTACTACAGAAAGAGTGCAGCATATCTACTTAATAAAATCATTTTTAGGTGGAAAAAGAGAATCAGGATATCAAAGTATGGCTTCCAACCAAATTACTCTCCTTAGATCTAGTCCTGTAGGGTCCGTGACTGGCTTCTGCAATCCCTTTGCTTAAATTAATAACCAAGAGATTTGATGGTCTTTCAGAGTGCAGTAATATGGGAAGGCTCCATGCTGAGACATCATTTCTGAGGCAGCTCTAGTCCACAGCGACGCAGAAGCCTGAATACATTTGGGCTTTGGGGGAAAGCCTTCCTAACTCACTACTGGGAGGGGGCCTCAGAGCAGATGCCTCTCTTGGCACTTGGAAAGAGCTGCTTCACACACTATCACTTGCTGTCACAAAGCCTTGCAAATTCTGAGGTTGGCTTTGAGAAACAAAATGAAACCACTAAACAATGATGTGATTCCAGTTGCAGAAAGGGTGCTGCGCAAATGAATGCTTAAGTTTTGTGGACAAATTGCCTGAAATGATGCTGATGCTTTTGAATGCAATAGAAAATATATATATTCTCAAGGAGGCTTTTGAAAAGATTTGGGGGGGGGATTTAATTGGAGAAAAGGGGGCACAAAAAGAGGCAACCGAGGGAGTATTCTTCCAGCCAGGCCTTTAGAAGTCCGGTGGATTCTTCTACTGCTCACCGTCATTTGCATTGGGGGACCCCGAGGAGGCTTCTCTTCATACCAAGAGGAGCAAGGTTCCGGGCCAGGAAAAGAATGGTGTCACTAAACCATTCACTCTCCTGCCAAAAATAGTTCCTCTTTCGATAGACGACTGTTCATTTTTGAAGCTACAATGCTGGAGTAGAAAGCTCCACGTAGAGACTTCTGTCCACCTGTCTGGCTGTAGCAGAGCCTCCCACAGATTGTTCCTCTCCCTTCATCCTCCTCCCTTCATCTCTTGCTCTTCCATTTTCTTCAGCCACCCCTGTCTACCCTGCCTCAGACCCTGCTTTTGGTTCTAAGGAGATAGAAATCAGCTTGTCCCTATCCCTCGGGAATGCAGAGCCTTTGAGGACAGTGATGATTATTAGCCCCCCTCCCAAAAAGTGCTGTGAACAGAGGTGTGGACAGAGGGGAGCGAATACTGGTCACCGGGTGTGGTCAGGGCCTGGCAGAGAGGACTAGGGGGGCCGGTGAAGCCTCCTTCCCAGGGAAAGGTGTGCTGAAGAGGCTGACACTGCAGTTCCAAGCAGGAGAGCGGGCACATTCTCACTGCAGAGTCCTTCCATTGGCCCACACACTGCTGGGGAGGTGGGAAGGACTCTTGCGGAGCCCACACCTTTCTGTATTTGTGTGCGCCTTTCTAGGAACAGGAACGTGGGCTAGAAAGGCAACTGACATGGTGGTCGCCACTGCTGATTCCCGGTCATCTTTTTCACTTCTAATCCTGCACTTTTGTCTAGGAAAAATTATTTGTGAGGGATTTATTAAATATTTCAAACTGACTTTAATTTTTGGAGGATTATTATGAAATGTTTGCTTTGGTTAGGAATGTTTGCTTTGGTTGTTCTTGTTGTTATTTTAAAGGAAAGACACATTGATTTTCAGAACCCCATGACATAAGAGTACCTATACCTTCCTTGAATGAGGCTCTTCTTGAAGGAAATGCTTTTAAAACCAAGACACTTTCCAGATTCCTAAGGCTCCCAGATTCCCATATGGTTGTGAAATAAATGTCATTTTCAGGGTAGAACATACATTGTAAAAATAACAGAATAAGAAGCCATCCCTTTGACTACTAAATGCATACTTGAGTAGTGGGCTCTTAGATGGGAGAGGCTAGGATTTAAACTGTCCCCTGCACTTCAATAAAACAGTACTGGGGAGGCACTAACGCATCACTGTTGCATTGCACTTACAAACACCAAGACACACATGCATGGTCACAGCCAACATTTAAGTGTTTACCTCAAGGTGACTTACATTGATTGATATTTGTTCACATTTTATCAGATGAAATCCTTGATTTCCTATAACTGGGAAAATCAGAAATGGTTGGAGGGAGCAGGGAAGGATAGGAGGGAAAGGGGACAAAAAAGAATTGAGATATGTTATGCACATGTACACACCCACCTACAATAAATATGATCATCATATACTGCAAACGTGCACTACTAAAAAAATAAAATGAAATTAGAAACAGACAAGCCTTGTAATATCTTCTTTGTGGAGTCGAAGCTATTAGATAGGTTCTATGTGTCTTAAGTTGATCATGCAGTGCTTGAATATACCTCGTTATTTTTCTCTTTACAATGTAAAATCTGAAAAAATGGTAATTCCACCAAGAGCTATTGTAAGTAATCTGGTGATGAGAAAAACAGAGCCATATTGCTGATTTCTCACTTTGTTTTTCTCATGTTACTGAATGCCCTTTACTCATCTATTTGTTTCCTTGTGATTTTGTGCCACAGTTTACCACTGCACATGTCCTCATTCTGTAATACAGTGTGCTGAGTATCTCCAGGCATAGAAAATAGTTCTGAAATACAATGTATTTTTAGTCCCTGATTAACTCCTGCTTGCCCCTGCACAGAGATGTGGTGCTGCTGAAGAACTGGGCTTTGGAGGGAGGAGGAACTGCATGGGATCCCAGTCCTGCCTCCAGGTTCAAATACTCGCTGAGAGGCTGCCGTGCTTCACATATTCAATGAGTGAACTTGAGCAACATACTTAACCTTTCAGAGTCACGGCTTCCTTATCTGTGAAACAGAGTAACTGTTCCCACTTACTATGCACTGAAGATTGTTCTGAATCTTTTATATTAGGAATCCCCTTCATTGTAAAAACCACCCTATACCACTGATGCTACTATTGTTTTGTTTTGTTTTTCTATTTTACAGAGGAAGAAACACAAGCCCAAAAAACTTAAGCAACTTGTCCAAGTTCATAAATTATTTAATCTCCCTGGGCCTCAGTTTCCTCATCTGTCAAATATGGTAATGATACTACCAAATGAATATGATTATCGTAAAGTTTATATACACTAAAAAGACACATAGAACAATGCTCAGCACAGAATATGCCCTCAAGACTTCTGTTTTATTACTGTTAAGCTGCTTATCATTTTTCAAATCATCACATCTGTGTGTTTATGTATTTATTTTCACCATCATTAGACTGTGAATCTCATAGCATAAGGGTTTTTTCTTGCTTTATTCTAAATCCCTATAGCAGTGGCTACACATAGAAAGTAGTTCATAATTATTTTATAAATGAATGAATGAGCAAATTAATGACTTCTACAATTATCTGCCAAGGAAAATGAAAATTTTCACATTCTATTCATTTCTTTCACAACCACTAGTTCCTACGGAGCAGTGAGCTGGTTTCCTACAACTTTATTATCCCTTTATTCTACAGGGAAAACGTCCTTCACCTTTTAACAAACCCAAAGTTACATGATCTACATTTCTGATTATGCCTGATCTAGGGCATTTCCTACTCTAACAAATCCATAGGCCAGCAAAAAGGTAAATTTACATTGCAGCAAGTCTTCCCCAGATTGAAACCATGCTTGGTCAGGAGAGGACAGAGAATACTTGGAAGCATACTTAGAGACTGGGTTTATATCAGAGCCTCCATCACACTGAGATAGGAAACCGATAGGATGAGCAAAATCCGATTGACTCATGACAATACATGTTAAGGAGCTGGGTCTGGAGGCCAAGACTTGGGAATGTATCCAAGGAGGATTCAAACAGCTGATTGGCGAGGGCCCAGGCAGCATTACACAAACCATCCAGAAGAGCAAAACCACCCAGAGCTTTTGTTAGAATGTTTTACTTTCACGCTAGAAGACAGTATCTCCCTTATGCCACACTGTTGTCCCCTTCTACCAGTCCTTAGGTCACTTCCTCTGATGTCTTATTTTAGTACTGGGGATCGAACCCACTAAGCTATAGCCCCGGCCCTTTTTTCATTTTTTATTTTGGCATGAGATCTCACAAAATTTCTAAGTCACCCAGGCTGACCTTAAATTCTCAGTATTCATGCCTCAACCTCCCAGAGTGTGCTGGAATTACAGGCTTGTGTAACCACCGCTAGCTGCTTCTTCTCCTTCTCCTTCTTCCTTCTTTCCTTTCTTCCTTCCTTCCTTTCTTTCTTTTCTAATTATTTTAGTTCCTCGCTCAGTACCGGTCTTTCTACTACTCCTCTCATATTAATTAATCATTGGCGATTGTGATACTGATATACATGATCCTTCCAACTCTCTAGTCTCTTCTTCCATCCTTTGACTTCCTTTTCCTGCAGTGATCTGGCTAGTCACTCACATGTGTGGCAGCTCTTGTCATTACCACTACCTGCAACTGTGACAAGCTCTCCTGTGTGTCTGCTTTGCTCTCCCCATTGCTTCCTATCTTTCCTCTCACTCTAATGCCTAATCTCCAACCATTCCTTCAGCTTGAGCAGCCCCTACCATCCATTGATTCTGTAAACTGTCACTGTCTCTTGTCCACCTGGTCTTCCCTTTTCCCTCTTTAATTCCATAGGTAAGCATGAAATTGTTGCCTTATATGCTCTCAACTCCCTTTCACCCTTCTCACTTTGCTTAGCAAAACGACAACTTCAGTGAAATCCATCTCTCTGCCTGCATTGCATTGTCCATGACTGGGGAAAATCCCACAAGAATGCTTGCTGGGCTCACTTTAAACTCATGGCCATGAAGCTCAAGTGGGTCCTTAATGCTGATCCAGGGTGTCTGTTTCATACGACTTCCTGCTGCCCTCCTTTGGTGATCTCATCTGGGCTCATCACGTGAAATACCATCTAAGTGGTAGATGATGACTCCCAATTTCTACCTCCAACCCAGACTCGATCAAGCTGTATGAAAAAATGCAACCTGCCTGCATTCCCGGCACTGATGACTCCACTTATGAGGTTTTTTGTTTGTTCTTTATCATGTAGCAGTTAATCTACTATATTATTTTTAAAGATGTTCATTTTCTCTCTTCCCCTATTTGAATATAAGCCCCTTAGGGATATAATTTTTATCTTTCTTTTTCAAATTGATGTACACCTAGTGCCTAAAATGAGGCCTTCCACGTAGTAGGAGTTAGAATATTAAGTCAGAATTTCTAGAGGAAAAGCCCTGGCAATTAGTATATCTAATACAGACCGAAGGTGGTCGTCTTCTATTAGGGAAGTTGGAGGTAACTCCAACCTAAACAGACCCTTTATTACTTGGCCTCTTCTTTTCTGCCTGACTCAATTTTATCCACTCTGTAGTGTTCATCACACTGATCTTTACCACACTGATCTTGTAAGAGTCCTATCATGTGCCAAACATCTCCCAATCCCGGGGCCTTTGCACATGTGATTCTCCCTGCCTAGAATATTCTTTGCACGACTTGCTCCTTGTCTAGTCTATTCAGGACAATAGTATCATTTGTTAAGTTTAATTCAGGTTCCTCAGGACTAATAAATATTTAGGACTATGCTTGACAGACCTTTAAGAGATCTTTCCTGCCCTGTTCTTTTCAACCCTCTACCTCCTTCACTGTTGTCTGGAGCACTCATCAGTACTTTAGGCGACACATTTCTGTTTGTCTAGACTAAAATGCAAAAATAATAACAGCTGAGATTTGCTAACTGCCAGATACTACTGTAAGTATTTTCATGTAATCTTCACAACTTCACGATTGTATTCTTGCCATCCCCATTTTATAGGCACAGAAAAGTGAAATGGTCAGCCAGCCTATGGCCACACCACTGATCAGTAGCAGAGACTGGACAATCTGAATGTCAAGCCTGCTTCTTTTTAGCTCACCTGAGGATGAAGACTTTTGTCTGTTTTTTTTAGTACTGTAACTCTGGAGCTTTGACCAGTGCTGGGCATGTAGCAGTTTCTCATTGATCATCTTCACTTAGCTTCCCTCCACACATGTGTGTATCTCAATCTCCCCAGTCATATTAAACTGGGGCCCTACTTCCAACTTTATTTGACCCTAATTATCTATTTTAAGTCCTGCTTTCCTAATGTAGTTACACTGGGGAGTCGGGCTTCAACATAAATATGGGTACATGATGCAGTTCAATCCACAGCAAGGCTGAATCCTACTTCCTAGGGAATTAGGATATTGAGATTAGGGTTGTTACCAAAGACAGGATGTGCTGAGATAGAAATTCATAATGCCCCATATAGGCTACTGGTTTTCAAACTCTGATTTTTTGGTGGTTGAATACCTTTCTCAAAATGAATTTGCTGTAGAAGCCTACGATGGCAAACATGTCAACAGGGCTACACAGTGGGGAGCTGAGGTGCAAAGCAAAGGGGACCCCAGACACTCATTGAGTGTGGAAGTTTCTTCAACAAATCCCAGCAAATTGGTTTACAGAAGACCTGCTAGTGTACCCAATAGTTCCAACTCTCTCAACATCTCCTATACCTAGCAAAAAGCTTGACCTCTACCCAGAGAGGAAGTCTGAATGCTGAGGGCCAGCAGCATGCTAGATGGAGGTCTAGGGCCTTGGCAGCAGGAACCAGGATGAGCCTTGAACCTAGAAACTTAGAAAGGTGGCCATCCCAACCGCACTGGTACAGTCCGACTTCACCCCAATCAGAATAATGACCAGGCTGCCAATGCTGCCTTTACATTATTAACAACTCATCATTTTAATGAAAGGCTTAGATTGAGTTTGGGCGAAACAAAACCCTGCAGTTAAAGTTCTCTGATTGCATAGATCTATATTGCCTTCATTCTAAAGCACAGGAACTGTTGAAAACATGATAAATCACTCCCAAGTGCTTCCGTTCAAATATTATTTCAGTATGCAAATTACAGTCATAAAGCATAATGAAGCACATTTGAATATCAAGTACAAAAGTCACCATGTAAATATAAAATAGGAGTGAATGAATTGTGGTCAACATTTTACTTTATAAAAGCAATTTGCCTCCTGAAGACTTTAAAGAGTTCTGGCCAATATTTGGAGGGCCTAAGCTGAATTCCATGGTCAGGAATTTCATTGTTCAAATTATGAAAGAGGCAAGAATATCAATGTGTGTGTGCCTCTGTGTGAGAGAGAAAGAGAAAGAAGAGAGGAAGAGGACAAGAGGAGAGGAGACCAGAGGGAAGAAGAGGGAAGAGGAGGAGGGGAGAAGAGAGGAGAGAAGAGGAGAGATTTTGTATTGTTCTCCGCATGTCCTGATTCTACCTCAATTTTAGGTAGCTTGTCTGGGTTGGCCATCTCTTACCTTGGGGTTTTACAAGTTGAAAGTCAAATGTGTGCCCCAGAGTGCCTCGCTGGAAGGACTGGGAAGCTGGGATTACTCAGAGGAAGTGGCTGCAAGGAGCATGTTGGAGAGCTGCCTTGCCGAAGAGGCATGCCCCTAGTAATAAAGACATAGCTCTGAAGTGTCTTGGGTCCTGGGACATTTGATCCAGGAAGAGCCAGCATCATGACCTGGAGTCTCTCAATGTTTTGGTATTTTGAGATCGCTGGGCTTCTTTATAATCCCAGGTGCAGAGTCCCTCTGAGTTTCAATAGCCTATCATTCTAATAATATGGGACCTCCAAAGTGGAATTCAGATGGTTTAAAGAGAATGTAAAACAGAAAAGGTAAAGGAATTCTTGCTTATATTTTAACCCAAACCCGTGTCCACTGAGAATATAAGTAGAATGAAAGTTTTATCCTTGGAAAATGTTTTACTTTTGCTTCTCTTTCCTCTCCTGAAAATTATATCCTATTCTTTTTTAATATTCTGGTTTCCATTGCTTTTGTTGAGACCTAGCCCATGATTCATATTTTCTAAGAAAACAATCTTTGTATTTTCTAAGAAGTCTTCCCATCCTGATTATTGTCTAAATGGCTTAATCTTCGCCTCCTTGGAACTTCAGATGTCATTTGGCTCTCATTACCAGGAATCATTATCTATCATTTTGAAAATATTCTGAAGTTTCATTACTGCACATTGTATCTGAGTAGAATACCATTTCTCAAGGGGAATGGTTAAAATATAAAGGCCTTTGGTTTGTTTGATGAAACTCCTTGCTCAGTTCAATCATTCAGAGGATTCTTTAAGGTGCCTAATATATGTAAAAGAATGTATCGCGTGCTTTTAAAATTAATAAACAAAGCTGAGCGTGGTGGCACACACCTGTAATCCCAGCACTCAGGAGGCCGAGGCAGGAAGATCTCGAGTTTGAGGCCAGCCTGGACTACATAGTGAATTTAAGGGCATCCTGAACTACATAGTGAGACCTTGTCTTAACCCCCCCCCAAAATAATATAAAATAAGATAAATGAATTCATTGCTTTTGGAAGGAGGAAGCTTCCGGACAGATTTAGAAAAGGAGAACTTTAAAAAGATGAGCACCCAAGTTGCATGACCTTCAACTGCAAGGTGGATCATTAGTCTTTGTTTTAGACCAGTGATGGCAAACCTATGGGACACGTGCCACAGCGGACTGTTTGTATCATTGAAAGCTCTGAAAGGTTCGCCATCACTGTTCTAGATCATTGTTTGAGTCAATCTCTCTACTGTGGATTTCCTCAAAATATAGCCTTATTGCCTAGTGTGCTCAATACACTGCAGATTCCTGGGCCCAATCTTTGACCTTCTGAATATTATCTGTGGTGGGCCCTGGGAGGCTGATTCATATAGCTCCCCTAACTGATTCTGTGGCCTACAAGCATTTGAGAGCTGAATCTGCTGTCTGTAGCCACTGTGTCTAATTCCATCTTGACTCTCAGTTTCCTCTACTTCACTTCGTGTTCTTTCACTCACACAGAAAAAGAGGAGTTCCGTGTATGTACAAAGCCATATACCCACACAAGAGCCATATTGTTCATAGTCGGTATTTTATACATATCAATTCCAGTGCTACTTAGTGTACACCTTTTATGTGCTAGATACTATGCTATACTAGGCATCATGGGGGTAAAATAAATATTAAGCAAAAATTTCCATGTCTATAGAGTTTAATAATGACATAAGTATTAAGGCTTTTAATTGAGCAATTTCTTACTTGTGGTCTATATCTTCACCTTGTATAGTAAGTAGTTAAGATATAACTGGTTATTGCTATTGGCCTATTCATCTTCCCAGAAAGCTAAGTCAAACTGAAAGGAATCATTTATTAAACACCAGACACTGTGTTTGGTCTGGGTACACAATAGTAATCGAGGCAGACATATTTGTTGCCCTCTTGGAGCTGACAGTCTAAGGCGACAGATCAATAAGCACATGAAGCTACCATAGGTTCACAAATCAATGCAGTGCAAGCAATGGCATGGTATATCCTAGGCATGGTGTTTGGGGTACAGCAGAGATGAAGACAAATGGAAAGATGGAAGACTTAGTTTAGAAATAGAGCTATCCAGACTTGGGTTGGATGTAGATAGATGAAAGACCAAAAGTAATCAAAGATAATTCCTAGATTTCTAACTTGGGTGACTGAACGGATGATGGTGCCATTTACTGGTATTAAAAAGGCAAGTCACATAACATTAGGGAGATAGATGTACTGGGATGCTAAAAGCTCTAAAGCTCTAAATTAGATATAATTGGCATGTTCTATGAGAAAAGCAAGTGTAGATTTTTATATATGAGCACAGAATTTAGAGAAGGGCTAGGGCTGGAAATAGAACATTGGTAGTCATCAGCTAATTTTCCAGGGTAGAGAATGTGGCCAGAGAAGAGAAGAGAAAGGCACCAAAAAGTGAGAACATGGGCCGGGGATTTAGCTCAGTGGTTCTGCTGCCTGCCTCGCAAGCACAAAGGACCCGAGTTCGATCTCCAGTACAAAAAAAAAAAAAAGTGAGAACACATCTGAAGATATGCTCAAACTCGCTAGCTATTTTAAATATATAAAGCCAAACAAGAATGAGATCACCTAATGGGTAGGCAGGCTCAGAAGAGTGGAAAATGACAAATGTTGAGGGGATGTACGGTCAAGAATCTGTCACGTGCTGTAGTTGGGAGTGGAAACTGGAGCAGCTCTTCTGGAGGGTAATCTGGTAGCACTTGGACAAATCAAACACATACTTCATGGTCTAGTAATTCAGATTCTGGACTTCTAGCTTAAAGCAACACTCATATGGGTTAACAGGGGACTGGACCAAGGATGTTCATGGCAGTGTTGACAATCACAGGGTGGTGGTGAGTTGGAGATGATCTGTATGTCACCACTGGGGGCACAGATGGGCATGATGTGGTATGGAACACCACAGGATACTATGCAATGGTGAGTAATGAGCCAGATGGATCTAACTAGTCCTCGATAAAAAATTACAAAATAGTATGCCACACAGAATACAATTATCTACATCAGTTAACATATGTGCAAAAAGGTAAATATGTGAAGTGATGGATATGTTAATCAGCTTGATTATGTAATAATTTTACAATGTATGCATATATCAACCATCACGTATACTATGATTTTATACAATTTTTATTGTCTATTATACTTCAATAAAGCTAGAAAAATATGCACGAAAAGTGACTACATCTTATCAGAACACATACAAATAAGATCATACACACTGAATGTGTTACTGTGATTATGAGGCCAAAGGGAAATGAGATTGGGAGATGAAGCAAGTGAGGAGCCTTGTGAAGGGCAATAATAAGGAGCCATGATCTGTCAACTAATAAAACTCTATATCCAGAGGTCCAAATTAGGAGAGAGATGATAAGAAAAGCAGGCTCCAGACTGAAGAACGCTAGCATTCAGGGTTAGTCAAGGTGATTGCCTGACTCTTCCCATTGGCCATGCCTTAAGACTAGATGCAAGGTGCATTCACTTATTTGTTCTCTCTTGAGATCAGGGGTGTTTTCCCTTTCTAATGTGGGAAACTCCAATCCATGTCTACATCACCAAAGTTTTTATAAGATTTAATGTTAGATATTTATAGAGATTTATAAGATTTGATACTAGAGATATATGAGAATTGGACATTTTAAGACACACCTTCCTTCAATGATTTAAGAGCAAGAGGGGCAACAAAAATATGTTTTGCCTCAATTTTTTTCAGATATGAAGTGGTGATCATTTGGCTCTCAAACTTTTCCTGCCCACGCTAACAGAGCCCTGACATATTTCCTTGCCTGAGAATTCTCCTCCAATCACGCCTTGTTTGGCAAAAATGATATTTATAAAAATACAGATAGGATCAGATTATTCCCCTCATTAAAAGTGCTGTATAACTTACCAATGTCTTCAAAAAATATCTCCATCCAGGTGCAAGGTAGCATGGAGCCAGAAGGTCAGGGGCTTCATGGCAGACAGTCTATTTTGACAATTAACTAGCTATCTATCTACCATTAACCAAGTTGCTACAGCTCTTTGAGTTTAGTTTCTATGCCTGTAAAATATGGATGTAATTTTTAACCTGCAAGGCAGTGATTCTCATGCGTCACTGTGCACCTAAATCTGGCTTAACTCTGCTAAAACAGAATGCCAGGGTCCACCTGCAGAGCTGCTGATTCTGTAGGGCTGTGGTGGATTAAGGGTCTACATTTCTCACTCCCAGGTGATGCTGATGCTGATGCTACTGGGTTCTAGGGCCACACAGTGCAGAAGCACTGTGACAGGGTGTGGTGAGGTCAAATTGGATGCACGCCGAGAACCCCACCTACTATGTCACTCAGACATTGAGGCCACCGCTGTTGCTTTCACATCTCCAACATATGGTCTCCACTTCTCCAGTTTCATTGCCACCACCAGCTGCACACATCCTGCATGCCAACTACAGCAAACCATCCACTGCTCCCTGAGCCTATGATGCAGATTTGGCCCTTGAACTCCTTTGTATTTACCTTCCTTTAAGAAGCTCCCTCCCCTTTCCCCCACTCCACCACCATCCTTGAACAGTCTCCTCTTCAAGGCTCAGCTCGAATGCCCAGGAAGTTCTTGTGAATCTACTCTAGTTTAGATTCATTGATTCTTTCCGTGACATTTCATCCATCTGTTAATTTATTTACTCATTTACTAAATATTTACTATCTGCCATGTGCCAGCTTCCATGTTAGCTGCTGGGAGTACAATGTTGAGCAAAACTCAGGATTGCCCCTGCTTTCAAGGAGCTTAAAATCTTTGGGGAATAGAAGATTGCAACAGTGACAAAAATGAGCAAGAGGGGATTGTGCTACTTCGAATACTTAAGGGAAAGATTTATAGAGGCTTAAAATGGCTGTTTTTCTATGTGAATTGTTGAACTCTGTAAAGTTGGACTAGGAAAACAATCCAAAAGTGACTTGAGTTTGCATAGCTCCTTTTTATAACAAACTAATTTTTTGGCCTGTTATGTATGGGGTTGATTTCATTAATTCTTAAGATAGCCTGACAAGCAATATTGTAGCTTGTGCTTACTGAGCACATATTATGTTCCTATAAGTAATGTAGCTAGTACCAGGGACTGTCACAATAAATAAGACATGGCTTCTACTCTCAAAGTGGTTATTCTCCAGTGGGACAGGTTGAGTTGTACACAAAACTCAAACCCAGGGCATGGTATGTGAAAGGCATAATCACCTGCTTCTCTCCTCCACCAGAATGGACATAGTGACATTTTTCTCTCTTGCACACCAGCATTACCAGGGCTGAAGACTGGTGTCTGGTGTACAATGGAAAGCAATCATATTTATGGATGAATGGATGTATTCTCACGCTCACCACCCTGGCTCAGGCTTCCACTCGATTGTCACCTACACTATCACAACCTGGCCTTTGCATCTGCAGCCAGGCCACTTTCAAGCCATCCTCATGCTTTAGCAAAATACTACCCGAAACATAACCATGCAACTCTTGAGGCTATTTGCAACCTGTTATCTCTTCCCACTGTGCTCTTGGGAAAACCTTAACACTTTTTTTTTTTTTTTTTTTTAGTAACAGGGATTGAACCCAGGGAGCACTGAGCTACATCCCCAGTCCTTTTTAATTTTATTTTGAGACAAAGCTTTGTCAAGTTGCTCAGGCCGGGCTTGAACTTGCAATCTTCCTGGCTCGACCTCAAAGTGCTAGGGTTACAGGTGTGCACCACCGTGCCTGGCTAAGCTTAGGCTTCTTATATGTGATACAAGGTGTTCATTTTTGGTCTTCCTTAGTGTCCAGCACCAGCATTCCCATGTGGTCCAGCCAGGCTGTCATCCTCGTGGCTTCTTGAGTGTGTCAATTCTTCACCAGAACTTCTAGCCCTGACTCCTATTCCCATTGGCCACTACGGTTGAATGTTAGCTAAAAGATAAGTTTCTCTATTCTGGGATAAACCCGCCAATGACTTCCTTATATCCATTCTTATAGTCTCAGTTTCCAATTTAGAAGTGAGAAGATGGGTATAAATATTAATGATGATATCATTAACAATTATAAATGATTTTATACAGTCCCAGACACATGGAACTCCTGAGTTGATAACCCTAGTCTCAATTTCAGGCAAATATATAATAGTTTGGTTAGTGAACACATCAGTTTCCACAGAAGGTCAGGCAAATAATAATGACCAGCCCTTAAAGAAATGCTCCTCTATTTTATGAATCAATGAGGGACTAAGAGTGCAGTCTCTTGCAGCTCTGCCAGGGACAGAACATATCTCCACACTTTGGTTTTCTTAATATACTAATTGAAAATCAACGTGTCATTACCAATCCCTAATGAGCCTGCCCCATGAAGTCAAAGCATAGTGATGTGAAAGTTAGGCTGAAGGCCACAGGCTGATCATGTGGCTGCTCCTCTCGGGAAGGCCATTTTCCTAGGAATCTCTGCACCCTCTTCCTGCCCTGCGGTTGACTGTTAACACTTGGCTTCTTGGTGCCAGAAGAAGAAACTGCATTAAAATATTTTGGCACTTCTGCTTTTAGTACAGCTAGGAAGCTGTGAAGCATGCAAATAGAGCATGAAAATGAAGCCTACTCTGAGGATAGTTATAAAACATTTTCAGACCCCAGAAAAGTTTCATTTCAGTCTGCAGTTTGGTTTTGTTGGGAGTCTGCAGGATCGCCCCTGCCGGAGACACTAGGTCCAGTCCTCCTGTCTGACTTTCCTCTTCTTGGCAGCTGCAGCTTACTGGGCTCTTTACAGCTGAACTGGGCAATTCTGACAGCCAGGCAGTAGAAGCGTCCAGGGATAGATAGATAAACTTCTGTTGCCCATGGCCCCTGTTCTAAACTGTCAAAATGCGAAGAGTGACTCCTAGACTTGGGAGCAAATGTTCAGTCAGCTGAATGACCTGGGGGAAGACCATGGCTGTGACCTCTAAGGAACTTCAGGCACTAGTCAGTTTAGCATGTAATATGATGGTATACCCATTCTCTCCACTCTGCAATGGGGGCTGTTATCCACCTTTTGCTCTCTTCCCATCTCCATTTGTCTTCTTCTCCCATGGCCTGCTCTTCAACACGTACAGTTTTTGGTACAGTGCCTTCCTGGGGCTTCAGGATATGTGTTGAGTCAAGAAGTATCTTATATGCATGTTCACAAGACTGAGCTCTCTGGCATCTCACCCCATGCTAACCCACATTTGCTGCAGAGTAGAAAGCAAGGCACCGAGGAGGCTGTGGGATGGAACCTCAGCCTTCTACTAAGTCAGCACTTAATTTCCAGGCAGACATCTTGAGGCACAGGCCCTGAATTCAGTTCAGAAGGGGGATTTCCAACTAGCAAAAGTAGACTTTTTCTACTTTCTGCTATACTTGAATCTTATATATGAAGTCAATTTGTTTAAAAAAAAAGAAATCACCCCTATCATTCTTCTGATTCTGGTTGTCTGGCAAGTAGCACATGAGTTTCTGGAGCCATGCAAGCAAGACCTGGAAGCAGAAAGTATTCCAGGGTTGTCAGTGGCGCTGGGAACCCATTCTGCCATAGCCAATATGGAGAAGCGATTCTAGTCAGCCATTCTAGTAAGCTACCATCGGCTGGAGTGCACACAGCATTCTGTTGTTCTCTCTGTTTCTAAGAAAGGAGTTATAATTATGAAAGGGAAAACCACAACACTCGGACACTTAGATAACTGTACGTTTAGTGAGAACCCATGCTGCCTGAGAGTGGGCTGGGAGCCTGGACAGAGGCACAGGTCCTAGAGATGCCTATTCAAGAAGCATTTTTGGAAGTACGCATGGGACATATCCCTGAAGGAGAGGGCTTGAGTAATTTTAGTCTTAACCATTTACTTTGCATGGGATACCTAAAACTTTTGGTAAATATAAACATGGCATCAGATTTCTAAATAAGAAAATTGTGAAATTGATAGATCGGGTCTGAGCTGATGACACCTACTCTTGGCATGTCCCTTTCAAATGAAAGTCATTTACCACATTTCCTGTGGCCACAATCCTTGGAGTAATCCTTTAGTCTTTTCACACCCCAAACCCAAGTGATAAGGAAATCCTACAGGTTTTACCCCAAAAGCATATATAAAACATGACTGATTCTAAATATCTTCACTGCCATTACTTCAATGTAAACCACCATCAGTATTTACCTGGATTATTAAACAGTTTCTTTCTTGGATCTGCACATCTATGCTTTTCATCAAAACTGTAAATTGTTCTACTACTCATTCATCAAATATTTTTTCTGCCCTTTCTTCCTTCTCCTTTGGAACTCCAACTACACACACAGTAAGGCACTTGAAGCTATCTCACAGCTCACTGAGGCTCTGTTTATTTTATTTTTGATTCTATCTTCTCTCTTTTATTTTGGGTAGTTCCTTTTTCTATATCTAACAATTTTGTTCATCTTTTCTCATGCAATGTCTAAGCTGCTGTTAATCCCAATCGAACGCATTTCATTTTAGACCTTGTCACTTTTATCTCCAGAAAGTCAATTTGGATCTTTCGTTTTGTGTCTTCTGTTTAACATGTTCAATTTTTAGCTTCTTGTACATTTGGAAGACAATCTTAATGTCCTTATATACTAAGTCTGTTATCTGTGTTAACTCTAGGTTAGTTTCAATTGATTGACTTTTCTCCTCATTGCAGGGAGTATTTTTCTCCTTCTTTGCATGTCTAATAATTTTTGTTGGTATACCAGACTTTCTGGTTATTTTTTTTCTTTGTATAGAGCTGTATTTATTTGTATGGAGCTTTGTACTGTAACATATCTCATTTCACCTATTTCAGGGACTAAATATGTGGTCTTTAACCATGGTATTCTTAAGCTTTCCACTAGACAACTTATGTTATTATGAGGTTTGGTACTTTGATAGGCACAACTCCATAAGCACTTTGCTATAAACTCTTCTTTGAGCTAAGATTTTCATTTGTAGTTCTTCTTTGTCACTTGACAAATTTGAGTTGGGGAAGATACTACTTTAGTCATCTTTTTTCCACCTTAGCTTTTCCCACATGTAGTTTTCCCCTCCCAGTGTTCTTGAAATTATATGTGACCCTGGCCTATGATTATCAATGAACGTGGGTAAGGACCCGTCTAGATTCAAGCTCCATGATGCTGTACATGTAGAAATTTGGTAGCCTCTTAATGACCCAAGAACATCAGAACTATCCTTTTAATTAGAACACCGGAGGCATCATTAAACAAAAATATAGATGCATGCATGCTAATAAAATGAACATGATTATAAACAGGCTTTTTCAAATTTGTAAAGAAAAACCCATTCTGTTTCTTTCTGATGCTTCCATAATATAGTATAATCAGTATTTTTAGTAAAAACTGCAACTTAAATACATGTCATTTTCAAGTAGATTCAGATCATATTTGTTAAGCAATGAATGAATAATGACAAATGGAATTGGATCATAGCATTTTCTGAATCCAGGCTATTGAAATCTGTTCTAAAGTGTAAAGAATTAGGTAGCACAAATGCATTCCATCTTGAAAGGCTTTTGTTGTATAATTTCTATGTGGGGGAAAAAAGGAAGGATAGATGACAGCTAATATTTTTTTGTAAATGGAAACAGCATCTAGAGTCCGCCTGAGGAGAAACTATGAAGATCATATTTCTGAACAAAAACAGGACTTCCTTGGTGATTTAATCCAATGAGCAATTATGGCAAGACATTATTAACTCAGATACACTCATTCCCAATATGCAAGCACTTGGACACAGCAGAAGAAAGCTTACCTATGTCTGGCAAATTTCATTTGCGTGATTCTTTCAGGTAATTTTTGTCACTGCCATTTGTTGGGCCATTATCCATAGCTTTGAATCATTAGGGCCCCATTCTTCTTAATTCGGGTCTGCTTGTCATCTTCTGGCTACCCATGCTTCCACGAAGCTAATTTGTGCCCCATGTTCTGGCCCTGATCACACCAAAGAGAAAGAAGCCCTGTGAGCTGCCTTGGTAATGACCCTTCGCAGGTGTAAAAGTTTTTTCACTTTCCAAAGACTTTTATGTAATCTTTTCAAGAGATCATTTCCCTCCCCATTTTATGGATGTAAATATTAAGGCTCAGTGGATAGCCACAAACAGTATTCATCGAATGTTTCTACTTACCTCCCACTCCTGTGTAGATACCACAGTGACACTTCCTGGCTTCTTTATGATTGTATGGAGTCAGATGACTGGTACTCATCAGAGAGTGATTAGTACAAGCGCCATGCATCACTTCTGGGCTGAGCACTTAATTATCAATGTCACACCTTCCAGAGGTTATTTTCCCTTCACTACAGTGTCTGGCACTGTTCTTGGTTTTAACTGCTAAGTGGCTGCAATGGCTATGAGGATGAACTACGCTGTACTGGCATTTCCCAAAATGTCAAGTTTTCTGTCTCACTGCAATTTATTTGGCCCAAGACTCTAAATACTCATCAGGCAAATAATAAGTACAATTTTCTAAAATTGTTTGACCAGAAAAAACTGCTTTTATGCATACAAACGTGTGGGGTTAGCATTCTACAGGACACTCCTCTGAGAGCCTTGCACGAAACCCTCTAGCTTCTTCTCATGCATCTTACTTCATCTTCCTGGGATCATGGGCTTTGGTTAGAGGGGTAGGAAGAGAAGTATGGTCAAGGTCTAACAGGAGATTAGAGTTAGACTGAAGATCACTTACCAGTAAGATGAGCCCAAGCTGAAGGGGGCATGGCCAGGAAGAGCCCCTAAAGGAACTCGACAATCCAGTGGAAGGTTCAAGCACAATGTGAGTAATAAGGGAAAGAAATGTAGTCATCTAGAGAAAGTGGCAGATGAGGAACAGTCAAATAAGCCTCTGAAAGAGATAAATGGTAGAAGAATCTAGAGATGAGGCAGACTGCTGCCCAGGCAGTGAGCATGGGAAAGGTACAGCCTTCCTTCCAAACAGCTACTGTCATATTTACCAAAGTTTATGCCTAGAGAACTCACAAAATGCTAGATACTTTGATTAAAGCTTCAGGTATTTTATTCCTTAATCCTACAGACATCGTTAGTATCCCTGCAGCAAGGCAAGAAACTTGCCTGGTGTTACACAGATATTAAGAAATCAAATTAGAATTTACATCCATATCAGGTTAGTTTCATATCCCATGTTTATAGCTATACAATACCTTACTGCTCCCTGTAGCTCATGAAGCCTAGCTCTTACATAGCATACTTCCTGCAATATTGGATTTTCTGTTTTATTTATTAATCTAATTAATGAGATTTGAGTCTATTAGCAATGAAGACTGGAGAGCACTAGCCCTGTAAAATATAATATAAGAGACTTTCATGTTGTAGTTTTGGGTAAGAAGGCATTCTTGTTCTTTCCTTCAAAGTCAATCTTCTAGGTAAATTATCTCCTAAAATGATGAGAGTCGGTAAACATACTTTCAAGCATCATAGTGAATAGAATCACTTTCTATTACAAGACAACATCATTTTTATCTCAAGAAGAAATGGCCCTGTGATTGGTGACACAAGTAGAAGTTGATTACGAACTGATCTCTCTTGGGCTGGGGATTTATCTCAGTGGTTTCGTGGCCTGCTGCGCAAGCGCAAGGACCAGAGTTCAATCCCAGGTACTAAAAAACAAAACAAAACAAAACAAAAAACTGATCTCTCTTATACAGATGGTTTTGGTCATTTGTAACTAGAGAACTCAGTTTGAAATTGTTAAGTCTCTAAAAGAAGGTGAGTTCTAATTTAGAAAATTTCTCTCTTTTTTTTTTCTTTTCACTGCTAAAAGATTGGATTTGGATCATTTAGTTTTCCCCCAATGTTTAGTCTCTGTGATTAGGTCCACAGAGATCAAGAGACATGAGTCATAAACTTTCTAACTGAAATACCTATGATTCATCTAGAATGTGTTGAGTGGATAAGTCAGTATATTGATTAACTTGAGAGGCTACTGACACTTTTCCCTTTCATGATTAGCCGTACAGACTCAGAGTAAGTTTTTATCCTCACACTTTGTTTGCTGTGGTTTGGTTAGCCGTTTTGTGTTCTTAGGCCTTCGACAAGCCCTAAATTTAAGCTATAAACAAAGGCATTGATTGACTCAGTGTGTTGGTATTTAATTATGAACTACTTGGAGATTGTTAAAAATTCATGCAGTCTTACATTTGTAATGGTACAGGTTTAAAAGTCATTAAGAAATAGCATGACTAGCTTAGATAATTAATATTTGGCATGAAAAAGGAAAACATTGCAATTATGAACAGCATGACCTTTGCTCAATTATCTATCACATGTTTTTCAAGTGAACTCCATGATCTAATTGGATTTATTGTGAAATTTGCCATTCATTCATTCCTTCATTCATTCATCCAGCATTTATTATTGTTAACTACTGGATATCAGGAGCTCTACTAGAAAATGTTAAGATATAGAAATAAACAAATATCAACACAGTCCTCAAACAGCTTATAATCTAGTAGAAGGACTTATATCTCTGCACACAACATGTCTTTTAATTAAAGATATATGTACAAAACAAGTAATAGAAGTAACAATAATTCAAAGGAGAGAAATTTTGATTTCAGCTGGGGGATATAGGTTAAGCTTCATAGAATATGTAGAATTCTGAAAGGCAGTGATGAACGGAGAAGGCATGGTCTGAAAATAAAAAGTCATGAAAGATTAAGGTACAACCAGGAACTGAAACTAAGATATTTTAACAGCTACAAATGCATAGCAAAAGGCAGTCCTTCCCAACCTCTATCATCTGTAAGAGTTGCTTGAGGATCTTGTTAAAATGAAGGCTTTTTTTTAGTAGGTCTAGGTTGCATTGTGAGATTCTGCATTTCTATCCAGCTCCCAAGTGATTGCCCATGTGGTTGGCCCATGGATTACATTTTGGGTAGTAAGGTCATAGGACATAGTTCTAAAAGTCAAAGATGGAGGTGTGCTCAGAGTCAGTAGTGTGATTCAGATCACAAGGCTGACATGGTTTTACAAGAAGATGAGGTCAGTGAACACTGGAGTGGTTAGAGAATGTTTCTTAGAGGAAGTAGAGTTAAAGTCACAAAGTGAAAGAGTGGAGGACTCAGTTAAACATACTGGAGGAGGCAGAGATCCTGGATAGGTAAAATATGGTGAAGAAATGTGCAGAGAAAGGAATGCATATGATCTACCAGGCAACAACAAGCAGACTGGACTGGCTGTGATGGAGGCTAGTGGAGGGGATTAGTGGTTTGTAATGCTAAAAACATAAAATTAAAATGATGTCTTGGAGACGTTTGATGGCCAGACTAAGACGCTTCAAGATTTGCTTGCGTGAAGGCTTGGTATGATAAGGATACACACTGGAAAGTCAAAACCCACCACCACAACAAATAACCCACAAAAGTATCATCCTGTTACTAAGCCATGACCCACAGCACTGGCCCTTCCTTATGGGGATGTTTTCACAATTTTGTGCAGAGCTGCCATATGGGCACCTGGCAAGGAAGGCTGCTAAAGTGTCTGCTTGGTTTTGGCTTCCATAGAGGCTACATTTACTAATGTTCGGTGCTACAGAATACCAGCAGGAAACATGAACTATTAGTTAGATTTAAAGGACTAAACATTAGGAGGAAGGTTGGGTGGACGATTGACATTTGTAGACAGTAATTTCACCCCTGGAGGATGGCAAAATTTCCAAAGGAAGGAGTCTGGAGCAGGGGTTCTTAACATTTCCTGCAGAGTCAAGGACCCTTCAAAATTCAATGAAATTATGAGTCCTTTTCACCCAAATGAATACACAAATGTGTATAAGAACACAAATAAACATTCCATAAACTTACAGTGGTTTTCTGGGAGCCTCTGAAACTTGTCTACTTCTCCCTAAAATTAAAAATCAGCTTCTAAAAGGGGAAAAATGATGGTACTATAACGCTTTGGAAGAGGAAGCAGTAAAACAAAACAAAACAAAAATACAATGAGGCCAGACATGGTGGCACACACCTGGAATCCCAGCATTCTGGATTACAAGTTTGAGTCTAGCCTGGGCAACTTAAAGAGACTTTGTCTCAAAATAAAAAAATCAAAAGACGGAGGATGTAGATCAGAGCAAAGGCCCTGGGTTCAGTCCCTAGTACTGCAAAACAGAACAACAAAACTCTTACCTCTATGACTTCATTATAGGATTGTCTAAGACATGAGAAAAGAAATGTTCCAGAAGGACACGTCAACATTAGCATATACACATAGGTCAATAAGGAAGATCATATTGGGTCAGGCAAATACAAGGCTGACGTGAAAGCGAGGAGATGGAATAGCTTGTTGAGAACTTAAACTGCTAAGAGCATTAAGGAGTAAGTAAACAATGAGAAACTAGAGTTGGGGGAAAGAACGATTATAAAAAGAGAGATGTGGAAAGGATGGATAAGAGAGAAGAATTCTAGGACCAGTCAGAAGAAACTTGAGGAAGCTCATATCACAAATTCGTGTGAGTTTGTCAACTGAGGAGGGTACATCGAGTTGGCAGCTTGAGAAAGGGGTAGAACTGGCTGTTATGAACATAGACAGTCCATAAGACATGAAATCAAGCTTTGCAATAAATTCTTGATATATTACTGAGTAGGAAATGTGCTGTGCTTTTGAACTTGCAGTGCTTTTCCACACCAGTTCTTTGGAGCACATTTGCTCCAACCTCTATTGTTCTCATGTTACTCTAAGCCTGTTTCCTCTAAACAGCTTTACAAGAATGATTCCTTTGCCCATCACACCAAATCTTCCTGTGGAAAGGCAGTATTATCGATATACCCGATCCATTGGAGGAGCAGCCATTGATAAAGAAATAAATTAAACACTGAACCTATCATAACAAATACACTTAACTGAAATTACTGTACACACATGCATATGGGGTACAATTTTATATTACAATGTAAATGTAAATTAAGAGTGTCAGATAGCCAACCAGCAAGAATTAGAAATGCATAATGGTTTTTGGCCCAACACCCAATGTAGTGCTAACATTCCAATTTGGGGCAGCTGAATCTAAGCAGTTTTGGTTTTCTTTCATTCCTGGAGAAGGGTTTCATGGCTCTAGAGGGAAAATTATGTGGCTCAGAAAAGATAGAGACTGATCGAGGCTAACATGGTGAGACACAACTGTTTTACAGACAAAATACAAATTTTTTGTGCCTGCCAAAATTGTAAATCATTTTGTTATATGGATTGAAATGTTACAACTACCTTCAGCATAGGCAGTTCCCAAGTTATTCCACCAGCATTTATCAGCTCTGATATATGGCATTCACCAAGATTATAGGCATAAAGCAGCTAGCACAAGGCTTGGGATGTGCCCAGATTTCTCCTTTTTCCTCTTTAATTGGTGATATCAGGAAGCTTGTGATGCAGGGAATCCAGTCTTAGCAATTAAGGCTTCTATCTATAGTACAACTTAAATTTCATTTTAATTCATAAATAGTTCAGTTTTTGAACCTCCACGTGAGTTTTGTCGCCACTTGTCCACATTACAAAAATGCAACACCAGATGACACATTTTTGGCACTGCATTTAATCTCCCTTTGAGAGACAGAGAATTGTGATGAGAGTTGGCAAAGGTGTGTGTCTGCATTTCTAGCTGGTTGTAGCATTTTGCTCCTCTTTGAAGCTCTAAAAGTCAACGCTTCTCCTAAGTGGTGAGAAAATGGCCAGAATCTCCAAGATGCCAAGATTTTAATGTCAGCGATTCCTTCAGGACCTGAGAGCACACTGAGCAGTAATTTATGGCATCTTAACAAAATTACCAACCTAGAGAGCTTTAAAATATGAGGCCGCAGCCTATTAGCTCCTCAGATGTCCTGTGTAACATGTGCACAGCACTGTCTAAATCAAAAAACATTTGCTGCAAACGTAATTGCCCTTCTGGGGTTATTTTAAGAAGAGAAAGGCATTGAACCTAAGCCTTCAAAGAGGAAGACATGGACTCTGAGCCATCAGAGGTCACAAATGCCATACAGAGTCAGCAGAACATACCTACAGAGAGCAAAGGAGACATGCCCAGTCATGTGTGACTGTCCAGTCAAGCATATGGCAGTGACAATTTCCTCATTTGACAACATCCTTCCTTTTGAGCATCTCAAAATCAATCAACCACTATTTTAGAGGGTCTACTATGTGTGAGGCCTCATGCGTGTATCCATGGTGATTACCCAACCTGTTGGACTCTGAAGCCTTTGCTATAATTTGTTCACCATTTTCTAATATTTCCTAGATTTCTGATGAAATGCTAAGGAATGGTGCAGGCATAAGCTCAATGCTTTCTTTAATTGAAAGAGAAACATAAAGAAAGCAGAATCTTGTCAGAAAGAATCAAATGTTAATGTTCAAACATTCTCCGTAGAATTGAATTGGTTTTGTGTGGAGCTACTTTCTGTTCTGAGGGTAAACTCCTGACAGAACATTTGAAAAAAGGGATGGGAACTAACAGTTAATGATCCTCTACTCTGGATCTATGCTTGAAAAGTGTGGCAGAATGCTTATTGTGAAGTATTATCTATTGTCTTCCACCCCGAGTACACATATTATACTGCACTCCCGTCCTACCCTCTTCAATGTCATAGGCAAAGGATGCCATCACAGAAGTGAAAAGGAAATGAGAGCCAAAGTCATGGCTTCTTAACTCCAAATGCTGAGGTCTAGGAGATCTAGACATGGGATTAGCTCAAATCAGTCCCCTCACCCACCCCCTCAGTAAAGGCTTTCTGAGGGGCAGTGTAGCATCCTCAACAAAGTATGACCATCACACAGGCCATGCAAATGCAAATCTCAACTCCACAACACCCTAGATGTGTGACCTTGGACTTGGACAAGGCCTTTGACCTCTTGATGCCTCAGTTTCTCCATCTTTAAAATACTCTCAACTGTAGTTCTGACCTCACTGGGTTATTTGAGGATTAAGTTTGTCAAGTGTTCAGAACAGTACCTGACATGTAATAATAGTGACCCTTCTACAAATGTTAGTTATTGTTGATGTTGTTAGGTAGAGGAGAAAGAGCATGAGTGAAAGCTAGAGGATATGGCCTCAAGAATCAGATTACTGTAAGCTTGAGGCTGGGGACAGAGGGATGGTGTAGGATTATGGGAATTGTAGGCTGGTTTGGTGGTTCAGAGAGATCTTCCTCCAAGCTCAGCATGGCTCAGGAGAAATAGATCAGAAATGGATGGAGTGCCTCCAGGATGAAGATACTGAGGCAGCTCCTGAGCAAGAAGAAAGAGTAGCTGGATAGTTTTCCAATGCACCATAGGTGAGCCTTGGAGCAAGAATGAACTGGTATGAGGACAGGGTCCACTAGGAAAAGTGAGGGACAAAACAGTGGCAACAAGTGTGGATGTGCCATGATTTGAATCTTTGTCCCTTCTAAAATTCATGTGGAAATTGAATTTCCACAGCAACATTACTAAGGGAGGGGGATCTTTGAGAGGTGATTCAGACATGAGCGCTCTGCCCTCAAATTAATGCCACTATCCAAGGGTGGGTTGTAGGCTGGTGATGTAGCTCAGTGGTAGAGCATGTGCTTAGCATAGACAAGGCCCTGAGTTCAATCTCAGTAACACACAGAGACACACACAAAGACACAGACACACACACACACACACACGCGCGCACACACACTAATACACACTCTGTGAGTTTGGTACTCTTTTTCCCCTTATTCTCCTACCTTCTTTCATGTAAGGACTCTGCAAGAAGGCTGCCACTAGTCCAAAGGCTAGTGCCTTTTTTTTGAAACTCCCAGCCTGTAGAACTATGAGAAAATAAATCTCAGTTCTTTGTGTATTGCTCAATCTTAAGTGTTCTGTCCTAGCAGGAAAAAACCCCAGAAAACCAGGCCATGACAATGAGCCAGCATGGGAGGAAGATGCTTGTTAATGATCAGGTACCCTTGACCCTAGGACGCCAGTGGTAAGTAAAGCGAGAGCCCCAGGTGACCTGACTGAGATCGTGTGTCTGCCACCTAGCAAAATGGGAAGGAGAGAAAAGGAGGTAAGTTGATATATAGAAAGAGAAGTCATACATTTTGCATACCTGTGACTAAGGCCTGAGATTCACACCTGAGACACAGGTTGGGTTCTTGCAATAGTCACAGCCATACTTGCAGTATTTCACCATATATTCACTTTAGAGATGGGGAATGTGAAGCTGAGGAAGGTCAAGTAACTCTCAAGGTCACAAGGCTAGCGAGCAACAGAGCTAGAATTCCAACCAGGTCTCTGGGTCCAAATCTTTCCACAAAGGCACTCTGCTACCCGAGAGCTCAGAGGAAGTGTGCATGTCTGGATCTCAATAAAGCAGGACCACATTGCAGACCTTGAGCAGGTCTCTTCCATATGACAGAACAAACTTCCTGGCCAGGATGATCACCTCAGCCCTGCTAGCCTTTCAACACTCACCTGGCAGGGTTCCCAGAAAAAACAAGGCGGTCATTTCATTGCCAAGAAAGGAGTTAGATAACACTCATTTGAGCTCCTTTCACATGGTGTTATTTCTTACTGTATGAAATAAATATGTCAGGCATCAGACCCTTAGTGACAAGAAATCTCCAAGAACATCTTGGATACTGTTTTTGAAAGAAGGCTTAATCCAAAGATTGGTGTGTCATTGGAACAAAGATACTTTAAACCTTTAAGCTTGGAATTGTTTTGGCAGCTAAGCCCTGCACTGCCTCCTGACTGAGACAGACAGTTCCTCTAATTGATTTATCCCTTCATAGGCTATTTTACAATGCCATTGTCTCCCCTATAATGTTGTGCTTTTAGAATCTATCTCCCACTGATTATTTTCCATACTAACGCATATACAAATGATAGATGAAAAATTAATTAAAAGAGATCCAGGATCTGACAGAAGGAATCTCAAGCTAATGCACTGATCTGGAAACAAAGGAAATCCCAGTTCCAACATCCACCCTGCTAATTAGAGGCTATGCTAAAATGAACCCTCAGAGGTGCAGTGCAAGCACTGGAGGGCATGACTGCACTGAGCTTTGCTTGTTTGGTATTGAAAAAGCCCTGGTAGAGAGCCTTTATTGGAGTTGCATTTACCTTATTCTCAACAAGATTTATACAGCTAGCTGAGCCACAAAATGTAAGCACTTTGTAGATTCACACATAGTACATGATGTGCTTTTATTTATAAGAATCTCCCTTATGTATGCAAAGAATATTGGATCTTACTGCCTTTCTATGTTTGGAAATCTGGCTGAGCTTATTTAAATCTGCACTGACTTACCTATAAGCAGCATCTCATTTGAATGCTTTCATTGCTTAATGCTAATATTACAGTTTTCTTGATTCATTTGGTTTCACTTTGCTTCTTAGTAGGGTATATCAATTTTAGGAATAGATGATCACAGGCAAAATAATATAATGAGAGGTTGGTATCCACAGAGAAATGGTATTTGATGCTTGTAGATGAGAAGACTCTCCTCATAGGTGTGGAGGCACAAGACAGAACAGCCATAATTGTCACCTTCAGAATAGAGAAGAATAGAGTCAACTCCTGATTACCCACATTTATTATATTCTCTTTGTGAATTGTTTGCATTAATTTTAGTGCCTTTATCAGCTTCCTACAACTCCATTTGACCTTCTCCCAGTCCAACTTCCATCTATGACCGGAAAAATAAAAATTATTTACATTCTCATTTGCTGGGAATGCTGACCTATGCTAAACCCAAAACAATTTGAAAAGCAGGTTAAATGAAAAGATAAAATATTCTAATTAATCTAAGGCAGAGGACACTTAAAAGTCAAATAGAAATGGATTTGAGTTTTTTGGATTTCTTGGGTTAGCTGTACTGTAGTGCTCCTCCCCTTTACAGGTTATCGAGAGTTGTCTGTAATTTCCACTTGGTGTTGAATCATGCACTATGAGCAGACATAAGCTAAGCAACATGTACATCTTCCATATGGAACTGTTACACAAATTACCCAGCTGATGTTGAAACAGTGAAAATAAGAGGCCAATCTTGCTGGAATGCTAGAAATTACATGAAGAATGTAGAATTAAAAAATTGACTTCCAACTTTTAATTTTGCCTATGCTACTCATTGTTCTGACTATTTTTCAAATAAAAGTGGCTGTTGAATATAGACATTTGGGGTAAAATTCATGAAATTTGCATTTTGGAGGGCATAACAAGTGAGTTTCTCAGCACAGATGCACATATGAACCAAGCAAACTGTTTGTACCATGGCAAACCTAGCAAACCACTCTTCAGATATCTGTGAAAACTATAAATGCTTTTTCTCAGACTCTTTTTTAAATAGGAAAGTGAATCTGTGTATTTGAGAAAAATACTGATAAGAAAGTGCCATGTATTGTCCAAGGAACTCATTAAGTCTTAAAAAAACTTTTCTTGGAGACTAAGCATCGTGTTTTGTAAAATTATACAGGCTTTAAAAACTAAGGCCATGTTCATCCTGGGGAAATCTGGAGGCTGATGTTGGTTGTGAATTTTTGTTAAATTCTTTCTTGTTGTCTCAGTCTTTCTAGTAATTCATTTAAAGAAATATTTTCAAATAAAATACAATAGCCTTTATATTATTAATGAGGGTAAAGAAGGAAGTTGAACAGTAGAGAGTTTTTCTACATTGGTTTCATACAAATTTTTTGTGCCTATATGATTGAAATACCAAGGTTATTTTTTCAGGATCTGTTGATCTTTTTATAATTAATAATATTATATTTATGCTGTTGGTAAATCATTTTCTTATTTTTGATTATAATACCTGTGTCTAGTTTATATCCTACTGGAAAAGAAAGAGAGCCTGCACAAGACTGACAAAATGTCTTCTTTGTTGACAAGAACAGTGGGTCAAGACATTCAATGTTGGGCTAATCTCTTTGACATAGTGGTCCCGGGTGGATCACAGATTTGAGGCTTCAAGTTGATTTAGGACGACAGGAGTGTAAACTAGTTAGAAACCTGGGCTCCAAGGTAGTCCACGAAACAGCCTGAAAAGATGGAGAGAACAAAGGATGAGGACTGTAAACCTGAGGTCAAACCCTGCTGCTTTCAGTAAGAAGCCAGGAGACTTGGTACAAGTCACTTCCCCTCTCTATGCCCATGATTTTCATCTTCAAAGTAAGAACAATAGCATACCTCCTGTTTCCTAATGTGGATCAAATGAAAGGATTTCACAAACTATAAATGCCAGAGAATTGTTCCGGATTCTTATTGAGAAAGGGTATTGCCATTCTCCTAAGAGAATGAAGGAGCCATTGGTTGTTTATCTTTATGTCATGAGTAATATATGATTTGTTGTTGTTTAATAACTATAGAATGTTTATATTCCACTAGGATGCCAGCTGGCGTCGTTTACACTGAAGTCAAAACAGATAAATAAGGAGATAGCTCATATTAGAACAAATAGTGGGAGTGTTAGTAAGTGTTATATGTTAATGGTTATGCCTAAATCAGTTTCCATACCCAATTATTCAGTTGGGATTTTATGAAAAGTGGTTTGTTTTTTCTTTGAATTCTATTTGGATGTACTGTTTCTCAATCCAAATTTCCTTGTTTTGAAAAACCCACAAGCCATAAACAGCCTTTACAATTCAGTTCCTAGAATATGCAGTGTGTTCTGGGTATTATCAATTGGTGACACCCAAGAGGGAACCAAGTCATTTTCTGCACTCATTTTTTTTTCAGTGTCACAATGTCAAAGTGATATTCTCAGTCTCTTAATCACTCAGGTCGGACAGTGTCACTGTCTCTAACCACTGAGAAAACAGCAGAGGACTCCAGTTTTGCAGGATGTGCCTTGTGTACAAACTCCCAACACTTGTGATAAACACCCTATGCCACCTTTGCAAACACCCGCGCATGTGGGTGCAGCTTTGTGTCCTTTCCATATGCAACAAGAAGCACAACAGAATGGTGAAAATGATCAAACCTTATAAACTCTATATCTCAGTTACAGTATGTAGTCTTAACGTGTCAGTGACAACTGCTGTTATTTTGGAAGCACTTGTACTTGAGGTATCCTCAGATATCTACTAGAACTGTTAGTGGTAACTATTTTGGAACCATTGGCAGACACTGATGGGAGGCAAATTTAACAACCATTTTTAATTCCCTTCTCCACTTCTGCCTGTAGATACTGAAAAGCTAGGTACTTGTAGCTAGATTTAGTCAAAACATGTCGAGGGCTTGGGGAAATGCTTGTGGTTTCCTGATAGCGGGGCACATGGCTTCTCTTTTTCATTCTTCCTACTAAAATACAAGTATAATGTCTAAAGCTACAGCAGCATTCTTGTGACTGTGAAGTGATAAGACCTGTCCATCAACACTGAAAACAAAAGCAAAAGCAAAATAAACAAAAGGCAAACAGACAAACAAACAAGCAAACAAAAACCCCAGTGAGTGCAGCAAAGGAGGGAGGTGGAAAGAGTCTAAATTCTTGAATACATCATAATACTATCTGCCCAACTATGGGGTGGCTTATTGATACTTATTTTAAGTTAACAGTCAATATACTGTAGTTTCAAACAGCATTTGTCAAGCTATTAGTTACTTCCAGTCAAAAACATTCCTGATAAATATAAAACACAATATTGCATGACAATTTTAGATGGATGGAGAACACTTTTCCTTATAAATATCCATGACTTCTATTCCTTGGATTGCCAAGGCAAAACCATACTAAAGTAAAATGGAAGGAGGAGTCTGACAGAATTTTTCATATTTAAAGTTTGAATTGTTCAATGCTAAAGGTCAGTCATCCCACCCAAATTTAAATCCTTATATTTTATTCTCTATTGAATTATAGAAATATTTTGCTGTTTAATACCTTCCACACAAGGGAATAAACTTAGAATCCTGTAAGCTGGAAGAGAAAGCATCCTTAAATCTGACAGCAATAGCTATAGTGTAACTACCTGCCTCCTAATACAGCCTCTAAAAAGAAAAAAGAAAACAGAAGCAAAAAGGGAATCTACATGAAAATAATGCCATTACCATAGTTTGAAGACATAGAATAACCAAACTTTAAAGTAATTCTAAGAGAAAAGTCAGTTCCCAGAGTGGGATTGCTCATGGCCCTGATCCATGTATGCCTCACTGTAAGGCAGAAGAAGAAACACTTCAAAGAAGACAAAACAGCAAAACTATCAAGTTCATTTTAAATATACTGCCCAAAAGACTAAGTTCACTCTGAATGTGAAAGTACAAAAACAGTTTCTAAGAAAATGAGAACATGAACCGCAAGGAAAGGACTTACAGATTAAGCATGATTTAAAGGAGCACTTAGTTTAAGGTGGTCAAGTACCATTTAAAGAGAAAGGCATGACATGAAAGAACAGGTATGATATAAACACATTGTCTTCAAAACATTGCTTGTTGTGGGGTGGGGGAGGAAGACAAATGGTAAAATAACCTTTGGCAATTGTGTAATATGGACAAATATAAAGGAAAGAGGGACATTTTAAAGCCATGTAAGGCAGCAGAGAATCACAAAATCTAAGTACTCTAACTACTACCATCATCATCAAAGCACGTAGAACTTGCATACTGACACAAGAAAGTGGTGTTAGATTAGATTGCCCAATATCATAAAAATGAATAGGAGAAGAGTAAAGAGAGCTATGTCAGAAAGTTAAGCAACAAAATATACATAGGAATTGAAGATCCCTCCTCTAAAGAATTACAAAGCATTGAACAAAAGTAAAAAAATCAAACACAATTAAATGCATTCAATCAAACTTTTAAGGTTATAACATCCTGAGTCAGAAATTCAAAAACTAAAAGAAGAAATTAACCAAAAATAGAGAAAGATAAAAAGAAAGCTAAGTGAACTCTACAAATAAATGGGGAAAAAGGACACCATTATTTCATAAAAGTGTAAACTACAAAGGACCAAAGAGAGAGGGAAAAGGTTAAAATGAAAATTTATAGTGGACATTGAAAAAGTGAAAAGCAAAAAAAAAAAAAACAAGTGAAAACCTCAAAGCAAAAGGGCTATAAAGAAATAAGTAGATAGGGTCAAAGAAAAGGTAGTGTCAATAGAAAAGAGGCAAAGAAGGAATAATATTTGTATTACTGGAGATCCTAGAGGAAAACAAAATAAGACACTAAAAGAGTTAACATAACTATCAAAAGACCTGAACTGACCCATGGGTGTCTAGGGAAATTAACAGAGAGTGATCAACCTCTGGTAAAATTATTTGATTTTAAAAATAAAAATAAAATCTTCAAGGCCTCCAGGCAAAAAGATCAATTAACTTACAAAACAATTAGACTTGCATAGAGTTTTAATAATCAACATACAAAGCAGTACATTTTTTAAAAATGCTCAATGAAAAAAGGTAAGCATGAATCAAGAATTATGTATCTAACTAGACTGCCTTTCAAGTTTCATGACTATAGAAAATCAGTTTTCAACATTTTAGAACTTAAGGAATTCTGTATTCATCAGTTTGTTTTGAAGAATGCACTAGGGCTTCGTCCAATCAGGTATTGGGAGACTTCTGCAAAGGAACTGGTGATGAGCATATTAAATATATATAAATGCACAGCTAAAGTAAAAAAGGAATGAGGTGGCAGAGTAATACACAAAAATGATATATTGTGACAAAGAAACAATGCACAATAATTGGTAGGAGGAAGGCAAGTGAAAAAAATAGAGAAAAGTCACTGCTATGTAGATAATAGATGTGCATTAAAGGGTATGGGGGGGCAAGTAGACCAAATACTAAGACTAAAACCAAGTACCAAATGCAAAAATACAAACCTTTCTAAATAACAAAACAAAACTATAACTAAAAAAGAAAAGAATTTATATCTTGTAGAAAAAGAAACAGAAAACACAGCAAAATACCCATAATGATTTGACATTATAGAAGATTTGCGAGAAAATGTACCGGTCATATCAACAATGTGAATAAACTTCTTCATTAATTAATCCTTAACTCTTAAATTCAGTCACAACACGAATCTTGACTATACGCTATATACAAACATGACCTAAAATGACCTAATTTGGAAAGGTTGAAAATGAAGCGATGGATAAAAGACTGGTGGGAAAATATACAACCAAAGACGTAGTGATGCTGATACCAAAGTAGAACTGAAGGCACAAAGCACAAAGTAAGAGTAGAAAACTTCTTTTTTATTGCTAATTTTTTTCTTGGTGAGAGATTGATCAGTTTTATTAATCTTAACAAAGGACCATCTTTGGGTTTCACTGATATTTTTCAACTGTGCTTGTGTTTTTAATTTAAGGGCTATGTCTTATCTGTATCATTTATTTTCTTCTCCTCCTTTTTGGTCTCATTTGCTCTTTTTTGTCTAGTTATTTAAGGTGGTATCCTAGGTTACTGACTTTAGATCTTCTTTTATAATTTATGCCTTTAATGTTATAAACTTCCTTCTGGTCCCTGTATTAACTGCATCCCATTGGGTTTGACATGCTGTGTTCTTATTTTTATTCAGTTAAAATAATTTTTATTTCTTCTGATACTTATCTTTTTGATTTATGAGTTATTTTAAATATATTGTCTGTTTTCACAACTATTTGGGTTTTTCTATTTTCCATCTTTTTGTTCCTTAATTTCTATATTAATACCATTATAGTGAAATATATTTGTATTATTTCTATTCTTTTAAATTTGTTACATTTTTATTTTATGGCTCAGAATGTGTTCTATGATGGAAAATAGTCCATGTGGATTTGAAAGAATGTATATTCTGTGGTTGGGTAGAATATTCTAATAATATCTAAGAAATAAAGTTGATCAGTAGCATTGTTCAGGCTATCTGTACACTTTCTGATTTTCTGTCTACTTGTTTTATCAATTCCTGAAATAGGACTATTTAAGACTTGAACTGTAGCACAGGTATATCTATTTTTCTTTTCAAATGGCTCAGTATTTTTGCCTCATGTATTTTGAAAATTTGTTAAATGCATATGTCTTCTTAAAGAATGAGTTTTACAATTATTGCTATATCCCTTTCTGTCTAATGATATTCTGAAGTCTACTTAGTCTGAAATTAAGTTTCTTTTTTGCATTTGTATAGTATATCTTTCATTATATTTTAGTTTTAATCCATCCATTTGTTTGCTTTTAAACAGGGTTTCTTGTAGACATAAGGATGCATATTAATTTTAAAAGTTGAATATCTATCACTTATGGATATTTAGACACCAAATAAGACAGTGACTACTTTTATGAAGCAAAAACTACAGGAAACCATATTACAAAACATATTATGTGGACAAAACATCAACCAGGGAGAGAGATCTAAGCCACATAATCAGTAAAATGTATTTTATGGATCTATTTTGAATTTTATCATAGTAGCATATAATCAATGATAGCATGGACATAATATTGATTAACATTTGAATCTAAAGAAAATAATGATAATTTTCATAAAGTAAAAGAGTTGCAAGTAATACTCTAATCAAAATGTAATAAAAGTTGATATTATTAACAAAACAAAAAAATGGAAAATGTTCTTCGATCCAAAATGAAGAAAACTTTCTGCTAAATAACTCTAGGATGTAAGACAAAATATAAATTGGCATTACAGAACTAAAAGATAAAATAATGACACTGAAAACTCTACTTATCAAAATCCAGGTTATAAAGGTTACAGTTATACAGAATAACTCACTGTATAATCTACTTTAGTATTAAAAGTGAAAAACTGGAAATAAATAAAATCCTCAGTTAAGAAACTAGGAGAAAAAAATCTAAAATAAACCAAAAATGAACGTGAAGCAAATAAATTTAAAAAAATTTTAAAGCAAAGAATAGAAAAATAGACCTAATTAATAAATCAAAGTCAGTGCAGATTTTTTTTTTTTTGCAAATTACCAAACCAGTGAAATCAGTAACTTACTAAATAAAGACAAATAGGGAGAAAGTAAAATTTATACAAAACAAGAAGTGACAAGAGAAAAAAATTTAAATAAAAAACTTAAGATACTTCTTTTCATGCCTTTACTTACGTATTCGTATACATTTGAAAACCTACATGAAACAAATGGCTTGTTTTTAAAATCCAGACAACTAGAAACAAGCCCATTTGATTTACAAAATGTAAGCAGACCAATTTCCGTGAAAGGAACAAAGATAGTTTTAAGAACTTACACCATATAAAAAATATGTCAGGCCCAGATATTTTTCCAGGGAAACCCTATAAACCTTCAAATAACACATTGTCTTAATGTACTATAAATTATTCCTGGGCAGTGGAAAGAAAGGAAAATTCCCCACCTTCCTTGAGAAGCAAGTAAAACATAGATACCTAAATCAGATAATGACAATATTAAGAAATTCAACTACAGAATAGTATCACCTGTGAGTTTAAAACAAAAATACTGAAGAAAATGTTAGTAAGCAAGCCAAGAGCAAGGGTGCACACTTGTAAACCTAACTCTCTGGGTGGCTGAAGCACGAGGGTCTCAAGTTCAAGCTCAGCCTGAGTAACTTAGCAACTTAATGAGACTCTGCCTCAAATTGACAAAATGAAAGGCTGGGGATGTAGCTCAGTGTAAAGGCCTTGGATTTAATTCCCAGTACTACAAATAAAATAAAATAAAATAAAATATTAGTAAACCGTTTCCAATACCATCTTATGACAATAATACACTCTGACTGTGGGATTTATTCTAGGCATGTAAAGTTCTTTCAGTTTTAATAATAGAATAGCAATTAAAACACTGTATTAATACCAAGAATGTCACGCAAGCAGTGCAGTAGCTTTCTCAGCTCATCATATCAGGGGGTTCGTGATACTAATGTCTTGTCACTAGTGTATCTTAACTGTGACCTACCAGATGAATTGTCTGCAACTTTCTGCACTTTAAAGTAATGATTTTTCCTGCTGTAATTCATAAATACCTTGGAGAAGATACCTTGATTAATTTTGCTATGAAAGTAAAAGTGCTCTTAATAAACTCTCTTTAAAAATAAATAAATGAATACATGTCTTAGACATTTTTCTGCTTCTAAATGAAAGCTGTAACATCAGCTTTGCTTTGGTCTCAAACCTACCAGGTTTCTTGCTGGAACTGCACCATTAGTTCTCTTGGATGCCCGGCTTGCAAGGTTGCATAATGATGTGAGCCAATTCCTTGTAACAAACCTCTTTATCTATCCTGTCTGTCTGTCCGTCTGTCTATCTATTCTTGCCAAAAAGGCAAAATCTTGATGTGATCATGATACGATATCAGCATACCCAAACTGAAAACCATTCTAAAGACAACTGGTCATCATCAGGAAAGTCAAGGAACCATGAAAGCCTGTGGGTGAGTAAGGTGATAGGGCATGAAATGCACTGTGGAACCCTCCATGGGATGCACAAACAAACAAAAATAAATGACATAAAGCGGGGAAATGGCACCTTTTGGATAACTTCTGCAGTTTAGTTACTAGTATTGTATCAGGTTTAGTTTTCTGGTTTTGATAATTTCATATGATTGCGTGACATGTGACATCAAAGGAAGGTGGCTGAAGGCTATATGGTAACTTTTGGTACTATTATTACAATGGTTCTGCACGTCTAAAATTACTTCTAAACAAAACCTAAAAAATAAAAAGGCTGACAAAATATCTGCCCTTTGGAAGCTGTCATTCTGATAAGAAAAACAGAAAATAGAGAATAAATCTAACAATATACATTTTCTAAAGGGGAAGCTGGGCTCCCAGGAAATACAGTCCAAGCACGGGGCAGGGCACACCCGTTAGCCTTCTCTGGGAGAAGCCACCAGCTTCACTTTCTGCTCTATGCTAGCTTGCTTTCCCACTAGACCTGTTGCTACGGCTCTTTTATGGATGCCTGCTGACATGTCCATGTTGGTATGAATATACGGAGCCCTTCTCTGTTTGAATCAGGGGACAAAGACATTGTCCCTGACCCCTACCCCCACCCCTAGTCCTTTCAGTGTCCTTTGATGGAGCCGCCTCTGAAACACTTGCTACCTCTTCCAGGGAGTGTATCTCACAGAAAAGATTTCTTTCAATTCCCATCTCTTAGAAGACAGAGTCCTGAGACCTGGGGGGAGGGGGTGTTTGCTTAAGGAGCCCAATCTGAGTGCAGAATTTACCTTTTTAAAAAATAATGAACATTATTTAATTTTTATTTGAAAGGTTGTACTGGAACATCATCAAACTTTTTGGATAATATCAGCAACTCAGGAGACTGAGGCAGGAAGTTTACAGGTTTAAGCCCAGCCTGGGCAACTTAGTGACAGTGAAATCCTGTCTCAAAATTTAAAAAAGCGGGGTGGGTGCGGGTGCTAGGGATGTAGCTCAATGCAAAGGCCCTAGGCTTAATCCCCAGTACTACACAAAACACACGTGCACACTCACACACAAGAAAGGACAGAACAATAGAAAGAAAAAGAAATCCCCCTCATTGCCTCCCTTATCTCCATTGGAGACTATATTTACTTCTGGTACATTTTCTTCCTTCTAGTCTTCTTTCTATGGATCTGTTTGGTGCAATTTGGGCTCCTACTCTTTATTTAATTGGATACTATATATTTCCCCTTCATAGTAAAACAGTTTTTCAAGGTATTACAAACCTTTCGTGAATGTAACTATAATGACCAAATAAGACATCGCCATGTGGCACCTAATGACTGACCCCACCTCCATTTTTAGATCTTTCATTTAGATCCTGTCTTGTTAGTCTCTCTGGGCTTTAGGAGTTGTGTCACTTTTCTGTAAGACACCAATGTCTGGGGTATTTTTCAGAGAAGCAGTGGCACGGAGAGGAATGAGCCCTAGACTAGTAGCAGGAGACATGGGTTAGAATTTTGATTCTGTTCCTTATAAAGCTTTTAAATTTTATTCTGATCATTTGTTCCTTTCTGAACTTTTTCCTCAGCTACAAAGTGGCCTAAACAATCCTTAATCTTTAAGGTTCTATGGACCACCAACTTTCTATGATAATAATATGTTTTCTACTTAAAATTCTTGTCAAAGTGTCTAACAATTTCTAAATCTTTGTGTTAATATTAATATTTACATGTCAATGTTTATATAGGATGTGTTTATATAGTTCAAAATACCAGGAAATGCTACCTGTATTTTTGCCAGTAGGCATACTCTTTGGCACCCAAGAACTCTGAATGTCTACTTTTAAAACTTTATGTATTATCCCCATTTGTATAGAAAGGCCCTGTTTATACCTTACGATAACATATGTACTCCTAATAATGATGGTTTGCTGACTGAAATTCTGCTGATGGTCCAAGAAGACAAGGCCTATGAAGTTTGTTCCTTATTTTCTGGCCTTCTCACAAATCTCACAGAGATCATGAACTTCTTCTTCCTACAGATTACCCTGATTTTGTATTAAGTATAAACACATTTCTTGCAGAAGGTTGGTGTTATCTTTTCATCCGTGAATTTATGTACACTTTGGTGAGTGCTCTGCAGAACTTCTAACTGGCTACTTGGAGCTCTATTCATAGAAGTTACTGAATTGAAACAACTGCTCATTGAAAAGTGCTTTGCGTGAAAAGCAAACACTCTAAGCCAAAGTGGGGCTTGTGAAAATGGAAGGAAAATACCAGGTAACATTTCCATTTGTCAATACCTCTCAAATATGCGATCAATTATATATACCAATTCGCCACAATGAATGGATTTATTATGTAGCAGAAATATGTACTGGCATTTTAAAAATAAAAATAAAAGTAGAACCCACAATAAAACAAGTATGAGATCACAAATTTTCTTCACATGCATGCATTTGCCTCTGATGGATTTGAGGTGGATGAGTGGAGTGAGCTGAGTTTTGGCTACTTCAGAGTTAGAGTAAGGTTGCCATTTTGCCTAGGTGAAATATTTACCTGAATGCAGTCCACTACATCAGCACAGGTAGGGGCTGATTCTTTCCCAATAGAAATTGAAGGAAGGACTTCATGTTAGTAGCACAAGTGATTCCATGTTGAAGAAACATGCATCATTAATGAGGTTAATGGAAAATGAAAAGTATGGACAGAACATTCCCCTCTGCAGAGACTGCGGCTTTGATTTTGATTTTATCCCTTAATTGAGAACAACTTTGGTGCTTTACACTAAATATAAACAGCATAGTTCATTCCAAGAATGCTTGCTTTAAATAAGGTGAGCTGCATATGTTTCCTAAGTAGAGTTTACCATTTTCTCTTTTCTAGCAGTGATTTGGGGCAACGCATTTACTTAACCTGGAGCCTTTCAGAGCTTAATGAATACTTGTTGATGATTGTTAAAAACAAAGTCAACATTACTCTCACAGACTCTTGGATGGGAATTTGCATTCTATTCCAAAGGATAAGACTTTCCTTAATTAAGACATCAAATAACAAGTAATTTATGACATAAAATGATACATGATGCTGCGGTTTAAGATTTGAGGGCTGCTTGATGTAGCTATTACAAGGAGACTATGAAGACCTGGTTATGGACCTGAATCTGATGTGACTCACTGTGTGGTCTTAGTGAGGAATCAGGGCCTCTATGGGGCCATAATCCATAAACTTCCTGGCGGCGCTGATATTCTATGATATATGAAATTGGATACTGGGAAGAGAAAAAGGCTGTCTTGGAGACATCATTCAGCTGATAGATTAAATTGAGAGAATTAAGTGTCACAACCTGATACATAGTCACAAAGGATGGCCAGGAAGCACAGTGAAGTACTGCTGAGCAAGGGCTAGGTGTGAGGATTGAAGTGCAGCTCGGTGATGGCTATGGCCCTTTTCTAGGCTGTGGTCTTAGATGTCTATGAATAAACTGGATGGGAGCACACCTTGATATTGGATTGCTCCTAACACGCTGCGCCGCTTGGGGTGTGGTGTCCACTCATTTGGCTTTGGGGTCCACCAGGTGATTGATGGAGCACACTTTTGGGTCTGAGAGGGTCTGGGTAGGGCATGGAGGCAAGAGCTTGCGGGCTAAGTCTGGACCTTGCTCCTTCCTCTGCCACTGTTCCCCTGCTCTGCTTCCCAGCTGCCGTAGACTAAGCAGCTTTACTCCACCCTACCCTTCCACCATGATGTTCCTACCTTGCAGTCGGCTGACCCTGGACTGAAAACCTCTGAAACCATGAGCCAAATTAAACCTCTCCTCCTTTAAGTCTTAGCTGTTGGGTATTGTGTCCCAGCAAAGAAAAGCTGACTACTACACACTCAAAGCAGATCATCAGGTGGCACTGTCCTGTTCATCACAGGCCCTGTTACCACCGGCAGTGGATCCAGCAGCATTGGATTCATTGAGATAGTTGCAGGTTTAGAGAAGAAAGCACCTACATGGGGCTGCCAGGGAAGTGGTGGAAAATCTCCTCAGCCGTGTGACCTGTGGAATCCAAAGTGACTCTGGGCCATCCTAATCATCTTGATCTGTTCCAATTGCTATAAAAGGAGGAAGGATCAACCATGAGTTGCAGGGCAGCAGGTTCCTCCTAGCACCCATGCCCAGGGGCTCTGGGGATTAAGCAAACCTCCCTGAGGCGGAGGCCTCCCCTCCTTTTGCTCAGGAAGCAACATGGACTCATAGTACTCATTCTACTTGAGGCCTAAGAATCAGAGCTTGCAAGAATAATTTAGAGCTTGACTGGTTTAATGCATTCTGCTTCCTGAAACTAAAAAGACAGAAGCAGCTAAAAGTTTACTTTAGGCAGTCATTTCATTTATATTAAGAACACTGCCAACAATTTGATTGTTAACAGCTTATTAGACAGACGAAGGCTTCTGTGATCCTAAGGACCAAGATGCTTTAAACAAAGATGCTAATCTAAAACCCTTTTGATGTTTCAATAGAAAAATCAATGATCTGAACCCTCTCCAAAAATGATTACCAAGTAAAAAGAAGTTTGCATTTCTTGATAGATATTACTTTAGAGACATCCAAACTTTTGACTTACTACCTAGACACTGGGAACCATGCTCCATATGCCCTTTTGCAAAGGAACAAATATTCCTTGGAAAAGCCTAAGAACACAGCTTGTACGCTGAGTACTGTTTATCCTACCTGATGGAGAAGCCTCTGAGATATCAGCTCTGGTCACAATGATCTGGGCTTTTTGCTATTTAGAAAACATTTTCATATACACTCAGTTTCCTCTGTGGCTTGGGGGGAAAATGCTTGACTCCTCTCTGGAATCCTGTCCTTCAACCTTGGAGAGCAGTCGCAGGCAAGAGACTCCTGGTGGCTACCTTGCTGAATTAATTGACAATAGCAGCCCAGGTTGGCACTTGGAGCTCCAGGAAGATTTCTCACTCACCAGATCAGTAATGGAAGTGACTGGGGTGTGAAATCCAGGTGACTCTTCACATTACATGCCACATTATTATAAATTAATCATCTGCATTTGGCCATGGACTAGAGATTGATTAAAGGGACTTCACATCAAGGAGCCATAAAGGAGTGTCAGACCTGGAGTATTTTAATCCCCTTAACTTACAGATCCCCAAAGAATTAGGAAAGAGAGAGCCATGGATTTACAGTGGTACAGTATCATAGTCTTATGCAGGGTATAATTCCCTATGGATGTCTTGCAGCCTACCAGTGATTTCTTCCCAACAGTCCACCAAAAAGGTTTCTTAGCTCAAGATTTGCAATCTCCAGGGAAAAGACCTGACCGAGTCTCCTTAAATGATGAAGTAAGAAATTGCTCCATTCTATTCTTGCTTCCTGTTGCCTATCAGACTGACTTTCTTTAACATAAGGCCATGGCTCAGCCAACTGCTTCCCCCAATTCAGCCACAGTTGACATCAGGGAAATTGCACCATGAGAATTTTTTTTTAATCCAACAGTTAACTGATGCTACTGCAATCCCCAACTCCCAGGGTATTGTAGTTCACCATGATGCCTAGGGACTATAAATAATAATGTGATAAAATAAGCACTGAACTTGGAACCTAGACGGTCACATCCCAGCCTGAACTGCAGCTATGCTACCATGTGACCTTCATGAAGGCATTTAACCTCAGTTTCTTTTGCTGTCAGATGGAGATGATGACCCATTCGTTGCTTACCTTCCAAGGCTACAGTGAGAGAAGTATTTCATTAATGCAGAATAGAGGTGGTGTGGCAGCACGGATTAGTACATGGGCTTTGGCAGCCAAAATACTTGGCTACAAATGTGGCTATGGCACTAGTGAGCTCTGTGACTTTAGGTATTCTGCCTTGGTAAACTTTGAAAAATAGGTATAATATTAGTGCCTATATCAAAGACTCATGGTGAGGAGCAAATGAAATAATATATGTATGATGCTTAGCATGAAATAGACTCAATTTTAGTGTCATGCTAAATGTAAGGAATAACAGGAACCTGCCATATAAAATCAGCAAAGCATCGCCTTTTAAGCACTGTAAACCCTAATCAAGCAGATGATTGGCTTACATTTATATTAGTATTTGATGTCTAAGATGCAGTAGAAATCGAGAGGCAGAGGCTTTGGAAAGGCTCTGAAAGAGGATCATTTTCTGTGATAAACAGAAAATCCAACCCCGAGACTTTCAACTACAGAACATGCTTGAGATCCAAAGTACAAAGCGGTAGAACCAGGAGTGCTGAAAAAGTACACATGTATATGCACAAGGAGCACCCTCAGGTCAGAGCGTTGTCCTATGCCCATTTGAAATCAGCTCCTGTGACGACCACTTCCACAGAGACTGGTGGGACAGTCCCCGCTACGCATTTGTCCAGTTTCACAGACTCACAAAGTACACACATCTTGAGGTTAGAAAAGATACAACTGCTCGTTTGGCAAGGATCTTTGCAGATACTCTGTCCCACAGAAAGTCAGCCTGACTACCTGCCAGGTCAGAAACTAATGCTAAATATTTAGGTGGAAATTTGAAGTACAACAGGATGACACATGTATCACGTGCTGTCACTTCATTCATTTCCTGGAACTGACATGCGTGGGGAAAATTTCTTTGATTTAATTTTAATTTTTAGACACTACCAGAACCTGTGTGACAGTGTCTTTAGTAAGACTGCATGAATGGAGGATTTCAAGTTCTTTGAAACGAAGATTAATACCTGGAGACTACAAATTAAACTCGTTTAAAGGCAATTCAGGTAAAAAAAAAAATCTCACTTCAGGAAATCTCAGAATCAGCATTTCTATACAACCAAGCCTCTTAAAAAAATGATTTCTGGTTTCACCTGAACGGATTGGGTCATGGAGTCTCAATTTTGATCTTGCTCTATCTGAAAAGATGCCCAGTCGCCCTTTCAGCAGGCTCCCGTGGGTGGGAGTTTTGTGAATGGGGGAGACTCCTAAGGGCCAGGGCTGGAGGCAGTCAGAACAGACAAAGGCAACAGAAAGAGGAGGGTGACTTTTCAAATTATTGTATTGCACTGAGAGTTATGAGACCGGGACTCGAGGAAGGCCCTTCTAGGTCAGAAGCGGGTATTCCAGCCAAAGCCTGGACAACAGCAGGTCCAAAATGTGTTCTCTCTCAGTGAGGACTGCTGGGAGATGCAATGGGGGACAAGCAGTCCGACCCCCACAGACTCGATGGCCCAGTTGCCAGCAGGACAGCAGGAGCAGGCCCCGACTCTGCTTGGTACTGCCTCCTCTGCAGCCTGGGCTCCCTGCCTGCCTGCCTGCCAGCATCTGGGGGAAGGGGCATGGCACGGACGCTGCATGCTTGCCCACATGTCTGACATCCAGGTTCGAAGCTCCTGCTGCCATCAGAGCCAGGCGTGGGCAGGAGGCGGAGGGAGATAGCTTGCTTTGGATCAGAGCAGACAAAGCATCTCCCCTGCCCTACAGCTGACGCTGACAGGGAGCGTGTGTGGGACTAGGGGGTTGGCATCAGGGGCAGCCCTCTGCAACGTCTTCCCCGTCAGAGGAGGGGGGCTGGGGGGGGCTCCTTCCACCCAGCCCAGCCTTCCCGCTTGGTTTTGATGGCAGGAAGGGAATGGCCCTGCCCCTCTTTGAAGCAGCAGCCGGCACCTCTTGTCTCTTCTCCCCTTCCCGCGGGCACTTCTGTTCGGAGTGCTGCCTCTTGCTGGCTCCTTCTGCTTCTGCTAGGTCCTCCTGCTGATTGGGAAGAAAGTGCACCAGGGGGGTGATGGGGGTCTGCAACTCTTAAAGGAGAAGCTGTGTTTCTGTCAGAAACGTGTTCACCTAGAGTATTACTTTTATGTCTTTCCCCAATCAATACAACCTCGTGAGAAAAGAGGAACTAGATACAGAGAGACCATAATCACCACTTCAACGTGAGTGGGAGATGTTCTGCTTTTCCTTAAGGATTTTTAAGCAGATCGGGTACTAACTGTGGTGACAATCATTATTAGCTATCAAATCCAATTCAAGGATCATTTCCTGAAGGCATAAAGGTGGGGGCCCATGGATCTGAGTGAGGCATTCCTGTCACCTGAAGGTCTCACAGTCTAGGGCAGAGAATAAACAAGGCACAGAGAATTCACAAACCTGGGGTATCCTTTTTGCCAATAACTCTTGCAGCAGAGTCTTTGACCAGAGGAGTTTTGAGTAGCCAGACTGACAAGCCAATTTGAGATGTAGTCTCTCCATGGCTGCCCATTGGTGGGTTTTCTGTCAATCAACTAGGGTTTGCATGGTACTTGGCTCCATGCAAAATAGATACCCTGGCAAACCCCCACTGGATGCTGGTTTGCAGAGCCGTGTTTCTGCATGTGAAATATTCCTGACTCACTACGAATGTGAAGGAGCCTGAACTCAGTGCTCCTTCTGGCCCAGATCCTCAAGGCATTCAAGGCTGGAGCCGGATACTTTCTACTGGGTCCAGTCCTGGATGGCTTCCCATGTTCTAGGTTCCATTGTGAGCTCCCTTTCTAGGGAAAATGTCAGATCTTGAGCAAAATACCAAGTAGAGCCCTCAGTTTATTCTGGGAAGAATAAGCAATTTGGATGATTTTGAGACTATGAGATAATTTCAGAGAAGCTTACTCAAACAGAAAGGAGAACATTAGAACAGTATGAGCCAGATGGCTGCTGGGTCATGTCTGTAGTTTTATGGAAGGGGAAACTAAGACTAGAGAAGGGACTTGCTGGAGTCACACAGAGCTGCTGGCACTCAGTTGTGTCCCTAGTTCTAGTCCCAGGATTTCAGCAATGTGCCGATACTGCTCCCTCTCTCTAAAGAGAGGAAGAAGGCAAAGGAGATGGATGGGACTTCCGCATGCTCAAGCCTCTGAAACGCCAGAAAAGGTCCCTGCCCTTTGTCCACCCTTTCTCCCAAGAAGGCTAGGCGACTTTTCCTTTGAAGAAACCGGCTAATATGGATCATCCTTCCCGGTCTAGAAGGCGGGCCGAAGGGAGGCAAGGCTGCATTAAGCCCCTCCACATGCAGAGACAGCTTCTTGGGCCAGAAGGGAGGCAGGCAGCCGGTGCTTGGGATCCTGGGCTCTCAACCAGCGGTTTGCCCATTTCCCAGAGCGGCAAAGTGCACAAGGCTTTACCTAGGGCACCTGGTGGCGGCTGGAGGAAGGTTGCTGTGGAAGCCAGTTTATCCTGGCCTAACGCCAAACCCGGAGGCCCTCATTCGTGCCTACCCTCGCAACTCGCTGACTGTGGTGCGCAGAGCTTGCTCACCTACTAAGTGCACGCCGGTCTCCGCGGCCAGCACAGTGCTGCTGCGGCACGCCGGCGGGCTGGGATGAGCGGCCCCACTGGAGCGGTGAAGGTGACCGCCTTCTCCTTTGGGGACACGCGTGCTCTGCGCTACGCACCCCACCCGAGAGACGCTCGGGGCGCAAAAGTTTGCGCGGGTGCTGGGGTGCGAGGAGAGCCTGTGGCAGGGGCTGCACGCTCGCAGATGGGGTCCCCCGTCCCCGCGGGGCAGGCTGTGCCCTCTTTCCTCCTGGCGAACACTACCGGCCAGTGGTGGGGGCTCGCAGAGAGGGGCTGTTCCCTGAGCCGCGGCCCAGGACGGCCAAGCCCCCCTCGCACATCCCGACCGCCGCTTCGGGGTCCCGGGCCGGGCCGGGGTCCCAACCTCTGCAGCCGCTGCCAGCGGCCGATTGGGAGAGGGTGGGGGGTCCCCGGCAGCACGGGCAGGAGGGGCGAGCCCCTGCCAGATCCGGGGATGATAACGGGCCTGCTCCATGTCGCGGCTTCGAGCTGCCCAGGCTCCGCCCCCTGTGAGTGTGTAAGTGTGTGATGCTGCCGCCTCTGCCGCCGCCGCC